>CAKOAT010068377.1:84895-110901 GCA_932364175.1 Eruca vesicaria subsp. sativa | reverse complement strand
CGCGTTCTGCGGCGGTTTCGGTTTTTCGCGGTTTTGCAAAACGAGTTCTCGAGTTTTATAAAACGATCTTCGAATTTTATAAAACGATCTTCGAGTTTTTATAAAATGATCTCTCGAGTTTTATAAAACGATCTTCGAGTTTTATAAAACGATCTTCGAGTTTTTATAAAACGATCTCTCGAGTTTTATAAAACGATCTCTCGAGTTTTATAAAACGATCTCTCGAGTTTTATAAAACGATCTTCGAGTTTTTATGAAATGATCTCTCGAGTTTTATAAAATGATCTCTCGAGTTTTATAAAACGATCTTCGAGTTTTATAAAACGATCTTCGAGTTTTTATAAAACGATCTCTCGAGTTTTATGAAACGATCTCTCGAGTTTTATAAAACGATCTCTCGAGTTTTATGAAACGATCTTCGAGTTTTTATAAAACGATCTCTCGAGTTTTATAAAACGATCTCTCGAGTTTTATAAAACGATCTCTCGAGTTTTATAAAACGATCTCTCGAGTTTCATGAAATGATCTCTCGAGTTTTATAAAACGATCTTCGAGTTCTTATAAAACGATCTCTCGAGTTTTATAAAACGATCTTCGAGTTTCATAAAACTGCTGCGTTTACGCGTTTGCGGGGAATTTTGGCTATTGATTCCGTCGTACCGATTTTGACCCCAACACCAAGTATCCTTGAATGACTCTTCAGGGGCTTGGGTAAATGTAGCAGTTTTCTTCCTCCAGTCTTCAGCTCGTGAAACATCAAAGAAACTACGCAGGAAGGCGTGCTTGATGTCACTCCAGGTGGTAAGGGAACCTGGTGGTAGTTGTCTCAGCCACTGCAAAGCTTCTCCGGATAGAGAGTACT
Source organism: Eruca vesicaria subsp. sativa (assembly GCA_932364175.1). Taxonomy (NCBI): domain Eukaryota; kingdom Viridiplantae; phylum Streptophyta; class Magnoliopsida; order Brassicales; family Brassicaceae; genus Eruca; species Eruca vesicaria. The sequence goes on along the minus strand of CAKOAT010068377.1, from coordinate 110,039 downwards.
TGAAAAGCTTGCATAAAAGATAGTCTTGAGGGACTTCTTTTGCTTTGACTAGGGTTACAAGATCCTCGAACCTCTCCAGATGGTCCATAGGATGGTCATGGGGCAAACCACAGAAAGGGATTTGTCCTACAAGTGTGTAGTACTGCGGCTTGAGCTCAAAATCTCCTCTCTGAATAACAGGAGGGAGGATGGCTGATCGGTTTGAATAGAACTGATCTGGACGGTTGTAGTCAGCCAAAGTTCTGGTCTCTTCTACAGGTTGAATGATTCCTGTGTGTGCAGTGTCTTCTTCAGTAATGACCTCCTTCTGATCATTCAGCTTCTGACCTGCTGCGTTTGGCAGGTGACCATCTTGATCACGCAGGTCTCCATTCTCATGGGGTATGAGAATCATAGGCGCTACCATGTCTCGCCGGTTAGTATCGATCGATGTAAGGTGAGGTGTATCGATCGATGTCAAGTGAAGGGTATCGATCGATGAGGTGGTAAGGAAATCGGCCGACGAACTGTTGTTGATCGTCGGTGGAAAGCGCGTATCGGTCGATAGAGAGGTGTTGGTATCAATCGATGTGGAGCGTAAGTCTTTGCGGATGCTACGTTCCAGATTGTTGGGATCTTCTGAGTAGAAAAGTTGTTTGTCCTTGTTGCTTCTAGGACTGCTGGGCATGTACCTGAAAGAGACAAAAAGAAAAAGAAAAAAATTTGTGTCAAAAGATGGAAAAATAAAAAGTAACAAATAACCTAGACTGAATCAGATTAAATCTAATAGTGATCTTAGTTCCCCGGCAACGGCGCCTAATTTGATGTCACTCAAATGTTTAACCCTAAGGAGTGATTTACTCTCTCAAATAAAATGTTCAATCGTAGTACTTAGGGATCAAATCCACAAGGAACTAGAGTCACAAAAGATATAATCCTAAGTGATTAAGCTAGGTTGAAAAGGTTTAAAAAAAAAAAAACTTGGTAGCAATGGTAAGTTGCTAAGAAAAATAGGCTTTGAGTTTAAAAGCAATGAAAGAAAGTAGTTAGATTCAAGGTTACTATTCAGAATATCAGGATTATAAATCTGTGGATGTCTTAACGAATTGCTTGAAAATATATGAGAACTTCAATCCTTAGACAAATCTATAGCTGTCTCTATTAGACTCTACCATTGATCTGATTGCCGACAGTATCGATCAATGTTGCTATCGCAGTGTCGATCGATATATGTTGCCGTCGATGGATGACTCTATAGGAGTATCGATCAATATAGCATCAGATCGAATTGAAACTGTGTTCACCCGAGAATTTCTATTAGACCGGCTATCGCTCGTGCCTAATAGAGTCTGAGCTTAGCCAAATGATTTCAGGACAATGACTATTAGACTAGTCACTCCATAATCATAACTCTAGGTAGCAAATCTAGAGTAAGCATTAGCGTTCATTTGGATAATGAATATAACAACTCAACAATCCATAGTTGGGGCTAATCCCTCATAACTATTTGAACCCCAAATCTAACAAATGAATCTACTCAGACATAGCCAAGAGATTCATAGAAAAAGAATAAGATGAAAAGAAAATACTTTATTGCTAAGTATAAAATAGAATACAAAACTTTGATAAAAACTCAATAATTTCCTATTTGATCTAATGATTCATTCTCTTTCTAGGGCTCATAGGCATAACTATAAATATGAGTACAATTAGGTTAAAAACTCGTCAGGGGCAATCTTGTAATTTGGTGAGAACTTTGGCTTCAAGACGACCAAGTAAATCTTGCTCATCACGCTCTGTATCGATCGATGGTACATGGTGTACATCGATCGGTGGAGTATCTCGACTTCAACTTCTACGGAATCGTCATCAATCCATTACACAAGGTGAGTATCGATCGATATGTGTCTCTCATTGTCGGATCTCCATAGTCATCTTGTAAAACTCTCCTTTAAGCTCCATAAGGCACCTAAATAATCACTTTACGACAAAATGCTCCTGAACCTGAAAACATACCTAATAGACTCCAAAACATAGACAATTATTATAAAAACATATCAATACCATGACCAAAAACGGGTCAAAATCATGGTATATCTCTAGGGTTAGTGGAATAAGCAACAAAGCAGCCATCGACGCGCTAAGAAAGTCGCTCTTGTTCAAGTCGAAATTCAAAAACTGGATAACTCTCCAGAAGCCGCGTACGATCCAAGACGCGCTCCACAAAGCTACCAATTACATCACCATCGAAGACGAGACTAAAATCCTGACAGAAGATCATAAACCGATGAAGACGTCTGCTAAACACGTCGCGTCCGACCAAAAGCCGAAAAACAAAAACCCTCGGAACAACAAGTACGTCCATCACGAGGGACAAGATCTACGAGGGGCACATAACTACACAATCAACTCTAGATCAGAGGAAGGGCAAACTACGGGGAACACGTGGACCAGGAATTCGAGTTACGACGAGAACGCCTTCTGTGACTTCCACCAGACCCGCGGCCATTTAACCGTGAACTGTAAAGTTCTCGGCGAAAGGCTGGCCACAAAATTGCTCTCGGGAGAACTTTGCGAAGTATCCAGCAGAAAGGAACTCATCCGTGATTCAAACCACTGATAGACCATGATTTTGACCTGCTTTTAGCCATGGTATTTATATGTTTTTATAAGTTTTATATATGTTTTGGAGTCTATTAGGTATGTTTTCAGGTTCAGTTTTGGAGTAAAGTGATGATTTAGGTGCCCTTATGGAGCTTAAAGGAGAGTTTTCCGAGATGTCTATGAAGATCAGACAATAAGGATATATATCGATCGATACACACCTTGTGTCATCGATCGATGACGCTTCCATTAGAAGATGAAGTCGAGATACTCCATCGATCGATGTACGCCATGTACCATCGATAGATATGAAGCATGGAGAACAAGTCCGACTTGAAGCCCAAGTTTTCCCAATATTACAATAATGCCCCTAACGAGTTTTTAACCTAATGGAACTCATATTTATAGTTATGCCTATGTGTTTGGCAAAGTGTGCTTTTCATGTTTTTGAATGCTTTTGAATCCTTTTAAGTTCTTTTGTTCTTTTGATCCTTTTGTTCCTTTGTTCTATTTTATACTTAGCAATAAAGTATTTATTTTCATCTTAATTTCTTAAAGGTTATAGAATTCTAGATTTAGAAGATACACACAAAGAGATTTGTTGTTCCAAGAACCAAAAGTTCAATCTTCTAATCTTATGAATTTCTATTATTACCTTGCTGCTATGAATCTCTTAGCTATGTCTGAGTTGTTGATATTCATTATCCAAATGAACCCTAATGCTTACTCTAGAGTAGCTACCTAGAGTATGATCATGGATGTGTTTAACTTGTTAATCATTGTCCTGAAATCATTTGGCATAAGCTTAGATCTTCTAGGGATGTGCGAGAGCCGGTCTATGATCTTGGTGAACACAGTTTCGATTCTATCTTATGCTTTATCGATCGATACTCCTATAGAGTTATCGATCGACGGCAACCCATATCGTCCGATATCGCTGTCAAAACATCGATCGATATTTCCGGCAATAAGATCAATGGATGAGTCTATTTAGTGACTGCTATTAGATCTGTCTAAGAATCGAAGTTCTTATATATCTTGCAAGAAATTCACTAAAACATCTGTAGCATTATAATCCTGATTATCTGAATAGCAACCTTGAATCTAACTACTTTCTTTTATTGTCTTGAAACAAAAACCTAATCTCTTGAGCAACTTATCCTTGCTCACAAACTGCAATTTACTATTTTAACTTAATCAACCTAACATAATCAGTTAGGATTACATCTATTGTGTTCCTTAGTTCCTTGTGGATTAGAACCCTAAGTACTACCACTGAACCTCTTATTTGAGAGAGTAATTCACTCCTTAGGGTTAAACATTTGAGTGATATCAAATTAGGTGCCGTTGCCGGGGAACTTTGATAGCCATTAGATTTAATATGATTAGGTCTAGGTTATTTTTCTTTTATTATTTATTTATCTTCTGCACCAAAATTTTTTCTTGTTTTTTTCAGGTACATAGTACTAGAAGCAACAAGAACAAACAACTTGTGTACTCATAAGACCCTCACAGCTTGGAACGTAGCATCCGCAAAGACCTCCCTCCGCATCGATCGACATCAACAACCGTTCGTCGACCGATACCCTCACCGCCCCATCGATCAACATCAACCCTTCTTTGTCGACCGATACTCACCTACCACAGTCGACCGAGACACCTTCTTCGTCGACCAACACTCTCACCGTCACATCGCTCGACATCAACAACCGTTCGTCGACCTATACCCGTCATCCGACATCGATCGATACCCCTCACCTTACATCGATCGATACTAACCGGCGAGACATGGTAGCGCCTATTATTCTCACAACCGATGAGAATGGAGACCTGCGTGATCAAAATGGTCACCTGCGTAATGCAACATGTGAAAAGCTGAACGCTCAGAACGAGATCATACCTGAGCAAGAAACTGCACCTACAGACATCATTCAACCTGTAGAAGAGGCTAACCAAGATAGAACTTTGGCTGACTACAACCGTCCACATCAGTTCTATTCCAACCGATCAGCCATCCGGCCTCCTGCTATTCAGAGAGGAGATTTCGAGCTTAAGCCGCAAAACTACACACTTGTAGGACAAATACCCTTATGTGGTTTGTCCCATGAGCATCCTATGGATCATCTGGAGAGGTTCGAGGATCTCATAACCATCATCAAAGCCAATGGAGTTCCTCAAGACTATATTCTCTGCAAACTTTTCAAATATTCTCTATCTAGAGAAGCTTTGCAGTGGCTGAGGCAACTACCACCAGGTTCCCTCACAACATGGAGCGACATCAAAAACGCATTCCTGCGTAATTTCTTTGATGAGTCACGCGCTGATGAATGGAGAAGAAAGATTGTCACATTCACTCAGAATGCTGAAGAGTCATTCAAAGATGCATGGAACAGATTCTCAATTCCTACCAACGAGATTGCCCACACTACGGATTCAACAAAGTGCAACTGCTTTGCACTTTCTACAGAGGAATCACGTTGGATTATCAAAGAGCTCTTGATACAGCTAGTGATGGCAACTTCAACACCAGGAATCCACAAGAGGCTGTGAAGTTAATTGAAAACTTAGCTTCCAGCAACAGCACGAAGAATTTCATGAAGACAAAAGCCACATCATTCCTTGGGAAGGAATACATCAATGAAGTGCAAGCACAAATGGATACCATTCAGAAGTTACTAAACAAGCAGATCTGTTCAGTGGAGGATGCAAACACTGCAGGTGAAGATTATACAGAAGAAGATGTGAACTGGGTCAGTGGAGCTGGTTTTCAGAGATCTGGTAACCAAGGAGGATACAGAAACTTCACAGGCTAGAGAAGTAACTTCAACCAGAGTTCACAGAAGCCTAACACCTTCAGCAGCAGCAACCCAAACAACAACAGGAGCTATGGGAATTCATTCTATTCCAGCCCACACCCACCCACCCACCCAAGATACTAAACTGGAGGAGATGCTTGACAAGGTTCTTGAGAGTCAGCAGAAGCTCCAGACATACTTCAATGGAAATATTGACTCCGTCTACAACACCCTCCAAACAAAGCTAGATGCTTTAAACACCCACATGAAGAAGCTAGAGACTCATGTGTTTCAGACAAGAGAAGCCCTAAAGATGCAGGAGCTTGCCAACAACCATAACATCAATGCTATGCTTGATGATGATTTTTGGCAAGAAGTACTAGAAGAGATTTAAAGATCTGATGAAGAGAGTGACTTCGTTCGCGACTACTATCGATCGATTTCGTCACGTGATCATCGACCGATACGATCCCATGTACATCGATCGGTAGACTTTGATGAGTGTCGATCGATGGACTTAGACAAGTATCCTCACGAGTGCAGTACCGTCAAGACTATGCCTCACGAAGCCTTCGCAGCACGACACCCACATCTGCCTGTCCCTGTCAAGATCGATCTGCACAACATCGACCGACATGATGACCCTCCCATCGATCGATAGGAAGACCATGATATCGACCGATACCTAGAGAGAGACCTTTTGAAGAAGCGTACTTTTCACACAGATTGTGGATTTTTCAGAGAGACCAGAGAGACAGAAGAAGACATCAAGAGAATGTTTCACCAAGTCAAAGACAGTCTAAAGAAGAAGATCACACTGGAGAAGAAGAGTGATCCATGGAAGTTCACAATACCCTGTTCCATCAGAGGTGTTGAGTTCCCACGTGCCCTATGTGATACAGGATCTGGAGTTAGCATCCTAACCAAGCTTATGGCAGACCAGCTAGGTCTGAAGATAGAGCCTACTGAAGGAATAGTTTGAAACCTTGAGGTAAAGATCGGAGATGCCCTAATTCCTACAGACTTCCATGTCCTGGCGAACAAGCTCAACTTCAAGACTTCTCTACTACTTGGAAGAGCCTTCTTAGCCACAATTGAAGCCGTTTGTGATCTCAATTCCAACAAGCTCTGTCTAACCCTCATCAACCCTACCATCCACTACAATCCTGTTCCAGTCATCAAGTTTCCAAGGATGAAGAACCCAGCACTCGTCGCAATATGTTTCTGTGCCCACGAGTATGATTCCATGGCCGAGTACGACACCGATTCGTCAGTATCGACCGATGGCCGCCTTCTACCATCGACCGATACCAGTCAACCCGAGTCGACCGATGAATATACATGGTCATCGATCGACAAGCTATTCTAGAAGATCGAGGAAGAGTTTCCAGACGGCGATTTTGGCACCGATGATTGGGAGAACAATCATTACATGCCTGAGCTAGCTAGTATCACTACTCAGGAGGAGTATGATAAAGATTATGAAGAGGAACGAGCCACAGAGTTCAGATTTCTTCGAGAAGACAATGTGAGACTTCCTCTCCCATCCTACATCTTCGGACCATCGACCGATAGAGACCCTTTTCCATTGACCGATATGCCCCTACCCGGATCGCTCAAACGACGTTTCAAATCAACGAGCGACAAACCCTACTGTGCACAAGTCTATGTCTCACATGAATTACGAGACGGAGATTACTTGATTGGAAGTTGGGCGAGCAGTTACAATGAGAGTTTTGCAGTAGATACAGCACCATTACCATCCGCGATCCAGCCAGATGCACCCATATCGAACGACACGGAGTACGAGCCATCGACCGACATGTTCCTCAACAGATCGACCGATGCACCTGCTCTACCATCGATCAATACAACATCTACACCATCCGAGGTAAAAACACATAAAATCGATTTTACATTACTAACTCCGGATGAATTTGGTATTTTTAGGGATCCTGAAGGTCATGCACGAGCACTAGATGGAAGAATCATTCCACTATCCAAAGAAGACGTTGCACACATCCTTCAGATGGCCAATGGACCAATCAGTCCCTACATACAACCACCCATCTACCATAACGATCAGCACCAACCACACCCACTTCATGAGCAAGATAGTGCAGAAAACCTTTATTCCAACTCAGCAGATCCAGAAACTCAACGTCTATCGATCGATACCTGGAAGAGAGCATCGACCGATATACATCACGAGTTTGGGAAGAGAGCTTTCAAACACGGAGTTCGTCATTTCTTCTGGGAAAAGAAGGACGAATTTGGAGTCTACAGAGATGAGAGTGGTTATGCTAGAAGCATCAGTGGTGACATCATCCATGTTTACAAAGAAGACATTGAGAAGCTGCTAAATAGAGCCACAATGTTTGAGCGCTCTTGTATCTATTTACCAGAACATGCTGAACAGTTTACTAAAGGTGTTCCAGTTTGTAAGCTCTACACACAAGCAGAGGTTACATACATGCTGAGTAAAAGAACTAGTGAACATAACTGGGAGATGGCAGGATTGAGCTTAGAACATGAGAAAGCCATATCCAAGCTTCACGGAGAACTACTATGGAGTCTGTCTGGCAATGGCTTCGCTCGCAAAGAGAGAAAAACACTACAAAAAGAGGTGAATGCACTCCGCAACGAACTTGAATCTCTGAGACGGCCATCGACCGATGCAGCACCATCAGCATCGATCGACACGACCTTTGACCAACCTATCGAGAGTCGCTTATAGAAGCTAGCGATCGATGATACCCAGCACAGCGATTGATATTCGCGCACCAGACTACTGTACCAGAGAAGAACTTGAAGAAATGACTAGAGATCTACAGATCTATTGAATTCTGTGAACATGACGCACATAGATCACTCGAAAAATTTTGGTTCCCGGTACAGAGTGACGTTAAGGGATTGCAATGCACAATATAGGATATTCAGCAAGAGATCAAAGACATCAAGAATTAGCTCGCGAGCCAACCTGCTCGATCGACGAGCCTCAAAACCCATCGACCGATGGATATCAATCCACATCGATCGACATGATTACACCAAGATCGATCGATATCACCCTTTCGCCTGTGCACCACACCCAAAACCTCAACACCATGCCGATAAGTACTGATATAGCGCACACCTACAGCAACACTGGACGACATGCGTGCAGTTTATCAAGCATTGAGGAGTGGTTACAGAGAATCTACTATGAGGTCCATGGTTTGCAAGCTAGTATGACCAGAAGCGAGAAAGCCACAAGAAGCTTCTTAACTTCATGGTTTGACGAATCACAAGACAAGGAAGATACTTGTTTCCCAACAAGTATCTGCAACCCACCTCACTAGCCACCATACCTCCATAGTCAAGCTAAATGACTTTTCTTACTTAGTTTTATTTTATTTTACTTATTACTTTCGTTTTTATTTGTTGTTAGGAACATAGCTACACGAACACTACCTCTATGGACCGATGAGACCCTGTCTACATCGCCCGACATAACCCTATCCATGACGATCGATGGAAGTGACTCACCACCGATCGATACGAACATCGGTGAGGTATATCATTCACAATTTCGATATCAGTTATACATTTATTATTTCTTATGCTCTAACTCGAACTTGTTATACAGTGAGGACAGTGTATGATTTAAGTTTTGGGGGAGTGGAATTACTGATGCTATTTTAACTTTTGATCTATTTAAAAACTTTTCAAAAATTGGTTTTATTGAGTCAAGAATGGGAAAAAAATATTTTAAAATTTTTACTTTTATCTTACTACTCTTTAGCACCATTCATAGAATTGTTGATTGCCGAAAGTACTATAGATGCTAAAGTGGATCACCGATCATCCTATGACAACACTTTTCATGATTTTTTGGAAGAACCAAAGCTGATTTCCAACCTAACCTGACATCTATTGCTTGTCTTGGGGCTTGGTATACAAAGGATTGGTATAAAAGGGATTGGAATCCTCATGCAAGTCTGGAAGGTAAAAGTCTCAAAAAAAAATTTGGTTTCCTTCTCTCTTTCTTTTGGCATCCCATAAAGAGAAAATAAAAGATTGAGATGATTTCCTGAGAAGCAGAGGGAGAGGGACATTACCCATGACCCCACTACTCTAAATCGAAGGAATGATCACACATTGTGGAAGCGAGGGAGAGGTAAATTACCTATGACCCCACTATTCGCATACACTTTGTCAGAAAAGACTACAAAAAGTAGTAGAAAAATCAATAAGATGAACATTAGTTGTTCATTGGGATTGATATAAAAGAAAATAAAGTTTGGGATTCAGAGAAGGGGGATAAAGAGAGAAAAGGAACCAGGATGAGAATGCCTGAAACTTGTTTGAGTTGAATCCAAGTGTTCTTTGATCGATACTCCCAAGGTAAAGCCTACACCTATATTTTATGCAGAAATGAAATAAGTAGAGGGGATAGACAGACAGGATTGTTTAAGTTGATTGGCTAGATGAATTTGGTTGCTAAGCTAAGATATGGTATAATGTACTTCTGTAGTTAGTAATAAGAGATGTGGCTTGCAACAAAGTAGAAGTGATGATTTTAAAGCCAAGATTTTATTGAGTCCCTACTGTTTTTAAACTTCTTCCAAAAGAGACTAATGGTTTGCGTGAGGACAAGCAAAAGGTTAAGTCTGGGGGAGTTGATTTACCATGATTTTGACCCGCTTTTAGCCATGATAAAATCCTTAGTGATTATGCTAGGTTGATTTAGTTTTAAAAGTAAATTGCAGTTGTGAACAATAGTGAGTTGCTCAAGAGAATTGGTTTAGGTTTTAATCAATAAAAGAAAGTAGTTAGATTCAAGGTTGCTATTCAGATAATCAGAAATATAATTCTACAGATGTCTTAATAAGTTTCTTGCAAGATATTAAATAACTTCAACTCTTAGATAAGTCTATTAGCAACCGCTAATTTGACTCGTCCATTGATCTGACTGCCGGCAATATCGACCGATGTTTTGACAGCGATATCGGACGATATAAGTTGCCGTCGATCGATTACTTTGTAGGAGTATCAATCAATATAGCTTCAGATCGAATTGAATATGTGTTCACCAAGATCATAGACCGGCTCTTGCACGTCCCAAGAGGACCTCAGCTTATACTAGATGATTTCAGGATGATGATTAACAAGTTAAATCATTCCACGATCATACTCTAGTTAGCTATTCTAAAGTAAGCATTAGGGTTCACTAGGAAAATGAATATCACGACTCAACGATTCATAGTTGGGGCTAATCCCTCATAACTATTTGAACCTCAAATCTAACAAGTGAATCTACTCAGACATGGCTAAGTGATTCATAGCATCAAGGTAATCATAGAAATTCATAAGATTTAAAGATTGAACCCTTGGTTATTTTGAACAACAAATCTCTTTGTGTGTTTTTCTAAATCTAGAATTCTATAACCTTTAATGAAAATGAGAATAAGATGAAAATAATACTTTTATAAATCAAAGAACTAGGAACATAAAAAGCATTCAAAAGCAGAACAAGTGGAAAGCATGCAAAGCTCAAAAAGAACAAAAAGCATTAAAGGAATAAAAAGCATGTCTAGCGAAAACACATAGGCATAACTATAAATATGAGTTCCATTAGGTTAAAAACTTATCAGGGGCAATCTGGTAATATTGAGAGAACTTGGGCTTCAAGTCGGCTGAGTCAAACTTGTTCTTCACGCTTGATATCGATCGATGGTACATGGCGTACATCGATCGATGGAGTATCTCGATTCGTCATCTTCTACGGAAGCGTCGTCGATTGATTATACAGAATGTGTATCGATCGATATGTATCTCTGGATATCGACCTTGTTGTCTGATATTCATAGTTGTCTCGGGAAAGCTCTCATTTAAGCTCCATAAGGGCACCTAAATCATCACTTTACTCCAAAATGCTCTTGAACCTGAAAACATACCTAATAGACTCCAAAACACACACACACACACACACACACACATATATATATATATATATATATATATATATATATATATATTATAAAATCATCTCAATACCATGGTTAAAAGTGGGTCAAAACCATGGTAGATCAAGATTTTATTCTCACGCTTCAAGAGATGGCAAATTTTGTTTCTTGGATTAAGCCTTTTGTGGGAACCGAGATTCACACTTGTCGATTTCCGTTAAATAAGGAAACTTAGGAAAACACTTGTAGATTCACACTTGTCGATTTCCCAGAGGAACCGGATCTCTGCGAAAGCCAACGACAAGTAACCAAGAACGTGATTAATATGAATAAATTGAAAGATATAAAAAGAAAAACGAGATTGCGAGCAAGAAGGACTCTTATTCCGAATTCGCGTAAGAACGGTTACAACGAGAGTTGCCTTAGCTGCGTGAGCCGTCGGCGAAATTCTTAGTTCTAGCAATCTAAGACTAAAACCCTAGTTGAGACGCAGCTCGATAACGAAAACGAAAAAGTGCCTAAATGCTAAGTTTGGTGGTGAAAGCTCTGAAAACTCATCCCTCAGCTTCTGCCCTATACCTCCTCCTTATATACTCCTCCTTAGGTGGTTTTAGTCTTTCCATTTTGCTCGAAACAAAATATTTTGGGAACTTTCCATATCTGTCGATCCTTCCTTTTCTTCTGCGGAAATCTTCTATTTATCTTCAAACTTGCCTTTTATCTTCCGTCTTCGAGTAGACCGTCAAAGCGTTATCGTATCTTTGGGTTTGATTTCGTTAACGCCGCGAGGTGGGTTTTTATCGTGTTTTAGGACCTTTCGGGCCGTTTTACGATAAAAACCATTTTACGACTTTAACGAGACCGTTTCCTGATCCGATGCCATTTTTTTTATGATTCTCTTGACGTTTTTTTATTAAAAACGCGTTTTTTATAATCTTAACGAAGAATCTCGGATAAATCGTATAGTTTAGGCGACGTTCGGTGTTCTGATTAACCGTAACCGTTTTATACGAAATCTTCGAGTTCTTTTCGGGAAAACGGTGTTTCACGGTTTTTATCGTAAAATTCGAACGATAGGACGGATCGAGAAGAAACGGGAGACATTTCGACCGTGATTCGGAATACGATCGTGTCGAAGGACGTATGCCTTGAATCAAGGATTTGGGAGATCGAGGCTCGGGATGGTCGGCTCGACGTACGGCGAGCTAGTTCAGCTTGGCTAGGTCACCATATGGCGAACTAGGCGAAAAGAACCAGTGGGGCAAAGTCAACACCTCTTAGTTCGCCCAATGGCGATCTAGCCGGGACGGGACTAGTTCGCCCATCGGCGAACTAAGCCGGCCCGGGTTAGTTCGCCGATGGGCGAACTAGTCGAGTGCCTCCTAGTTCGCCCGTGGGCGAAATAGTCGTGACTAGTTCGCGTTTTACGGCTGTTTCGGTTTTTTGCGGTTTCGTAAAACGATTCTTCGAGTTTTATAAAATGATTCTTCGAGTTTTATAAAAAGATTCTCGAGTTTTATAAAACGATTCTTCGGGTTTTATAGAACGATTCTTCGAGTTTTATAAAACGATTTTCGAGTTTTATAAAACGATTCTTCGAGTTTTATAAAACGATTCTCGATTTTTATAAAACGATTCTTCGATTTTTATAAAACGATTCTTCGAGTTTTATAAAACGATTCTCGAGTTCTATAAAACGATTCTTCGTGTTTTATAAAACGATCTTCGAGTTTTATAAAGCGGCTTCTCGAGTTTTATAAAACGATCTTCGAGTTTTATAAAACGGCTTCTCGAGTTTTATAAGAAGATCTTCGAGTTTTATAAAATGATCTTCGAGTTTTATAAAACGGCTTCTCGAGTTTTACAAAACGATCTTCGAGTTTTATAAAACGATCTTCAAGTTTTATAAAAAAGCTTCTCGAGTTTTATAAAACGGCTTCTCGAGTTTTATAAAACGATCCTCGAGTTTTATAAACCGATCTTCGAGTTTTATAAAATGGCTTCTTGAGTTTTATAAAATGATCCTCGAGTTTTATAAAACGATTCTCGAGTTTAATAAAACGACCCTCGAGTTTTATAAAACAATCTTGGAGTTTTATAAAACGGCTTCTCGAGTTTTATAAAACGGCTTCTCGAGTTTTATAAAACGATCTTCGAGTTTTACAAAACGGCTTCTCGAGTTTTAAAAAAGATCTTCGAGTTTCATAAAACGATCTTCGAGTTTTATAAAATGGCTTCTCAAATTTTATAAAATGATCCTCGAGTTTTATAAAACGATCTTCGAGTTTTATAAAACGGTTCTTTGAGTTTTATAAAACGATACTCGAATTTTATAAAACGATCCTCGAGTTTTATAAAACGATCCTCGAGTTTTATAAAACGATTCTCGAGTTTTATAAAATGATCCTCAGGTTTTATAAAACGATTCTCGAGTTTTATAAAACGGTCCTCGAGTTTTATGAAACGATCCTCGAGTTTTATAAAACGATTCTTCGTGTTTTACAAAACGATTCCTTTTATATTTCTGCGGGGAGTTTCGGCCGTTGGTTCCGTCGTACCGATTTTGACCCCAACAGTTAGCCCCCCAGCTCGTAAGAATCTTGAGCCTTTAGCGTAAGGTTCTTGCGAGTGGTTAACCAGTTTTAGTTAAGTTAGGCGGAATTAATGGTCGGAAAGGTCCGTTGAAAGTGATCTTTCCACTCTCCAGGGAGCGGAAAGCGCTTAAGATTAGGGTTGCGCCTTGTGAAGGCTGCCTACGTACGCTTTTGAAGGGATCAAGCCTTTCGTAGTTCATTTCGGAGTTAAGGTTCGTATGACCTGTTTCCCAGCAAGACCTTTACGGTCTAGTTATATGTTTACCGAGCATATTGATGTCGATGGCATCTTGACCTTTGCCGGCCATGAGAGTAGCCTCGTAGGCTGTTTGGTCTGGCTGAGCGTGGCCGTTATAGTTTTCGGCTCTGAGTCCCTGCCGCTTTTGCGGCTTTATTAAAAATCAGTTTGCGTTTTTAAGAGCGTGTTTTTATTGGTATGAATGTAGCGGGAAGATTATGAGTTGATATTGAGGGAGGTCCGCGAGTTGTCGTCTCGCATTCCTTTTTCCCTTAGTGTATCGCCTTGTTCGTTTGCCCGTTTTAGGATGTTTAGTAAATCGAGTGAGCATTTAGATATAGACGAACAGACATGCCTTTAGGATCTCGATTCATGCCTTGAGACGTTAGCGACCAGTGTGCTGGGTTTAGGGCAAGACCTAGGTTTACTTTCGGATTGAGGCTATGCGATGACTAGTCGGCTTTCGTTTTGCCTGTTGCGATTTTAACCTGATCCCATACCGATTTAGAATCCGCGATAGGTTCTCGGCTTATACGATTCGTCTGGTTGGAACCGAGCATCTCACCGGGAACAATTTCTAAGTTGCCCGGAAGTGCTGACCAAAAGTTTGGATTTCTTTTATAGCGCTATTACCCTTGTGTCGGGTGTTCGAGAGTTATCTCTGCGAGATAACTTAAGTTTGTTTAGGACTGTTGCGAGTTCGTTGTTATCAGCAACAAACTATTTTTAAGTTCTAGATGTTTACGTAGTTTGGGCCTTCGTGAAGGATACATACGTTAAGAAGTTTTCCGTATTTTATAGTCGCGAACGGACTGTTAGGTCTTCCAAGAAAATGACTTTATCGAGGAAGGTATTTGTGTCGAAAAACTAATCTCCGGGCGTCTGCGATGTTGCGCGGTGTTGCGAGGGTTTTGTCTTAACCCTGCTTTGCAGGAACACTATGGTGTTTTTGCGTATATTCGCAATTAAAACTAACATCCCTGTTTGGATGTTAGGTAGTTTTATGATTTGTGCTAGAGCACTTAGGACCGAGAGGTCGCGTAAGTTGTTTCCCCGAAACGAAGGATTTCTCGTTACGGTGCTTTGTGAAGTGTTGACCTTCCGAGATTCGTACGGCTTTAGGAGCTCTGGTACGAGTGTTTTCTTATACGTCGGATTTTGTAGGCAACTTGCTTCGGGAGTAGAGTGAATCGCGAGAATACAGAACTTAGCCGATTTTCGACAAGTTTGCATTATCCGTTGAACGTATTGGCTTGGCGTGAAGGTTGTGTTCAGCCGCACAACCAAAGTCGTATTTGGTAGAGGATTAGACCACGACACTTTCGTGCTATCGAAAAGGTCGAGTCGGTTTGTAAACTTGGCATTGAAGTGAAGCGCGCTCGGACAATAGCCAAGTAGCGTTTGTCGAGCTTGATATGCCAAGTATTCCCGTGGTTATTAAAAACGTTTTTCCATTGTAGGTTTGATTTATACGATGAAAGTTTCGTATAAGCTTTCCTTTGTATGGAAGTTGTTTTTTTTTTTTTTTACTCGAGGTAGACAGATCATAAGTAGCTCGATGCAGAGCCCGTGCGGAGTCGTTTGCGGGGTGGTCTCATTCTCGGATGTAAATGGGAGGAATGAGAGCGGATGCTTGTGAACCGATGGGCTAAAGAGTGAGATCTTTCAGATCGTGTCGCGAGGAGGAAAAGTTTAGATTGGCCGCCCAGTGCCGGATCGTATAGCTTGGTTTTTTCTATAAAGAAAATACTTTTCGCAAAACCTGTTACATTTACTTTCGAGAGTTACTTCGTTATGACATGATCCTGACTATACGAAGGATTTCCCGCGTAAGCAACGGGCGATGAATTTAGTAAATTGACGCGACGCATTGGGTTAACAATGTTTCCGCAGATTTTTCGAGAAACCTTTCCACTTAGTTTTTGATTCTTCGGTGATAGTTTTTTCGGAGTCACCCGTGGAGTTTTACAAAAAGTTATTTCACTGAGATCTAGTCGGAATATGTTTTAGCGGGTTTCTCGGGCGGAATGAATCACATGATCAGCAATAGGATCAGTCAGCAAGAAGGGAGGACATGTTCTCTATTGCTGCTTTGTGTTCTCGATCTTTCTTTCGCCGCAAATGTTCTTGACATTATTCCGTGACTCACTTGGTTTGACGGAAAATGAGATCAATGCTTTGATGCCTAAAGATTTCGACTCATATACTTGTTTTATCAAGTTTGAGAAGATCTTTATGACTTCTAAAAATAATCGAGTTTCGCTCTGAAGTTTTGCAGAGATTTTTTAACCGCATGATTGCGATGAGAGATGCTGTATATTCCTCGTGATTATTTCCCAGACAGTTTGGATTAGTCTTTAGCACTTAGACGGTTTTTAGATTGTCGTTTGCTTTTCGGATGATTTCGACGAGGCGTTTCATCGTCCGAATATTTTTCCGCTTATTTTAGAAAGCGTTTTCTTGATGCGAGAAAAAATGTTCCGCGAAAGAAGAAAGACGAGTTTTGTTTGAAGGATTTGGATGATCGACAATCTGGGTCGATTAAAGACCAGGGTGGATCGGAGATGACTTAGAGTATGTCTGATTTACGAAAACTTCTAGGAGCGAGTCGGTTTTAAGACGACGTCAACGTCTCTAGCTCCTTCTTTCTTTTAGGAAATGAGTACGTTTGAATGCGTGGCGATCGTTTCTCGGTTATACGAGAGATCGGATCGGTTT
Source organism: Eruca vesicaria subsp. sativa (assembly GCA_932364175.1). Lineage (NCBI taxonomy): Eukaryota > Viridiplantae > Streptophyta > Magnoliopsida > Brassicales > Brassicaceae > Eruca > Eruca vesicaria. The sequence continues at coordinate 93,163 of CAKOAT010068377.1, read as the reverse complement.
GCGAGTTATGCCTGAATGGTTAGAGAACGACAAATCGAGATAGACAAAAATTGCTTACGACTTAGCATGCTAGACTATCTTCTAAATTCTAAGTTCTCTAGGTTTCTTGGCAGTTTACAAGACGTTTTTGTTTCTTACCTACGAGAAATTAAAAGTCTAATAAAATTTTTGAATCGGACATACCTTAGCTTCATCTTTTGACCTACCGGTCTTCGACGAATTACCAGCGAGAGTATCGGAGCGGGGAGAAGACTTAACCATCGGAGCTCGTGTTCTCGTTTCTTCGTACTGCTGGTTTTATTTGACCGACTAGGTGCGTTTTGTATATCAAAAAAATCAATCACGTGTTTATGATTGGATGTTTTCGACTTAGCGTGGCAGAGTTTCGTAAAATCGGATTAGGTTTAAAGAGTTCAGATTTCTCGTATAGTTTAGGCAACTTTGGTGCGCCGTTTTAGACAATTGATTCGAACTTATACGAAGAAACAAGTCTTTGCGGTTTTATCGTAAAATCCCGATGGAAATTCCGGTTCAGACGAAACGAGAATCAGCGCGATCAAGACTTCGAGAGAACTCGAGGATTGGTTCAGCTCGACGTAAGGCAAGTCGGGTGAACCCTTTCAGCTCGTCGTGTGGTGATCTGGATTGTAAGAACCCTTGGGGCGAAGTCAGCGTCTCTTGGGCGAGCCAGGCGCTCGGGTCAGCTTGCTGTATGGCGAGCTAGCTAGCTCTACGTTCGGCGAGCTAAGACGCTTGGGGCGGGTGATCTCGATTCGTCAAGTTAACTTGTTTTCGTAGTAGCATCTCAACGGAAAGTCCGATTGAGACGAAACGAAAAGCGTCTCGATCAAGATTCGAGATGGAGATGTTTCGATCCATCGAGCTTTTCCAACTTGCCTAATGATGAGTCGGCAAGCACAGTCCCGATTCATCAAGCTATCTTGTTTTCGTGGTAAAACCTCAAGGAAAACTTTGATTGAGACGAAACGAAAAGTAGTGCGATTATTGTTTAGAGTATTGTCCGGCTCACCATAGCTATGAGTTGGATCGTGCGGACCCTCGGGAAAAAGTCAGTGCCTCTAGGACGAGGTGGAAAGCCGGTCAGCTTGCCAAGATGGCAAGCTAGGTTGCTTGGCCAACTCACCGTCTTTTCGGCTGGATAGTATTGCCCGATTATGTGAGTAGCCTACGGTTCTTCCCCGAGTAACCTAGGGTTTTGTCGCGAATAACCTAGGGTTTTTCCGCGAGTAACCTAGGGCTTTTCCGCGAATAACCTAAGGCTTTCTCCGCGAGTAACCTAGGGTTTTTCCGCGAAAAACCTAGGATTTTGCCGCGAATAACCTACGGTTTTTCCGCAAGTCACCTAAGGCTTTCTTTGCGAGTAACCTAGGGTTTTTCCGCGAACAACCCAGGGTTTTGCCGCGAATAACCTACGGTTTTTCCGCGAGTCACCTAAGGCTTTCTCCGCGAACAGCCTAGGGTTTTCCGCGAGTATCCTAGGATTTATTTCGCGAGTAAGTTACGGTTTGTTCCGCGGTTTCTGGGAGAGCAAGTTTTATTTTTCCGAAAGGTTCTCGGAAAACGTCTTTAGATAGGGGTTGCATGTCTATGGTGAAGACTGCGAGGCCATCCCGCCTTAGATGATGATGAACCCGACCTCTAGGATGGGTATTTGGCCTTTTGGGCGTGGAACCATAGAAGGTGTTTGGATTTATAGTTTCATCCTAAAGTGGGGATTTCCTATATACCCCTTGGAAGGGGATCAAGCCATTCGTAGTTCATATTGGTAGAGGCGTGTAGCCTGATGAAGGTGCATAGCCTAGGAGAGGCACAGAGCCTTGGAGAGGCGCATGTCCTTGGAGAGGCGCATGTCCTTGGAGAGGCGCAAGGCCTTGGAGAGGCACATGGCCTTGGAGAGGCGCAGGGCTTGGAGAGGCGCAAAGCCTAGGAGAGGCGCTTGGCCTTGGAGAGGCATGGGGCCTTGGAGAGACGCTGGGCCTTGGAGAGGCGCAGGGCCTTGGAGAAGTGCGAAGCCTAGGAAAGGCGCAGGGCCTTGGAGAGGCGCAGGGCCTTGGAGAGGCACAAGGCCTTGGAGAGGAACGAAGCCTAGGAGAGACGCATGACCTTGGAGAGGCACAGGGCCTTGGAGAGGCACATGGCCTTGGAGAGGCACAGGGCCTTGGAGAGGCACAGGACTTTGGAGAGGCGCGGATCCTAGGAGAGGCACAGGGTGTTGGAGAGTCACGGAGCCTAGGACAGATGCGGGGCCTTGGAGAGGCGTGGGGCCTTAGAGAGGCGCAGGGCCTTGGAGAGGCACATGGCCTTGGAGAGGCACAATTCCTTGGGGAGGCACAGAGCCTAAGAGAGGCGTGGGGCCTTGGAGAGGCGCGGTGTGATAACCCACCCATTAGGATAAAATGGTCAAGAGTAATTGGTCGAGAAGATTGGTCGAGGATCCACTTGGTGGTCGAGTCGCAGACGATAAGGGTCGATCGAGAGTTTCAAGTTCGAGATGGTCGAAGAATGGATCGTGATTGAACAATGAGGCGATATAAGCTGCTCTACCGTGTTATACAAAGTGTAAGATTGATCAGACGGCTGTTTTGGAAGCATAACATTTTTGAAGCACGACGGTTTAGAAGCACGACGGTTCTGAAGCTCGACGTTTCTTAGTCACGAAGTAATCTGTAAAACTTCGTAACTATCAGTATTATATTATTCGGAGACATAATCTCAGAAGCAGGACGGGAAGTAAGCAGGACGGGAAGCAAGCACGACGGTATCCAAGCACGACAGGATTGAAGCACGACGGGAAAACCCGAAATCGGGTACAAAACCTAATTTTGGTATTATTACACTTTTCGAGGAAGCCGGAGGCTCGGAAAATATTTGCCATCAAGGTCAGAGTTGTTTTGGATTTTATTAAAAATATTCAGCTCATCAGAACGGGAGCGGAAAAATATTCGGGATTGATTACGGGTCGAAGAAATGCCGGGAGGACCGGAATCGGACGAATGGACCGAGAAGCTCGAGGTGGCTAGATCTAGGGGATCAGAACGTGGTATGAACAGTCTAGCAAGATCAGTGTCAACAGAAGCTCGAGGTGTCGCCGTGCATGGAAGCCCAACATGCGGCTAGACACACAGAAGCACGAGGTGCCGCCGTATCTGCAACCGAAGCATGTTGATCGACATGTAGCGGCCCGTGTGTCGCAACGCATGAACTCAAGACATGCTGAGAGACATCTGGACGTGGTGTGTCACTTTGCATGAGATCAGGGCATGCTGATCGACATGTGTGCGCCCGTGTGTCGCCGTGCATGAGTCCGAAAGCATGTGGATCGACACACAGGCGGGTCGTGTGGCTCGACGTCATTGGCCGGCGACTTCTATATATACCAGCACGCCCCCAGAAGTTTCATTCACTCATTCCACACCAAATAAACACCAAAGACATTTCTAGAGAGAGAGAAAGAAAGAAAGATGTCATTTTGAGAGTATGGTCTTTCCCGAAGACGGATATTCCATCGAGAAAGCCGATGCTGTCCAGTCGACGATTCTCTACGATTTTTATGCGGAAGCTCTGCCCAAATCAATCCGTCCACTCTATTATTATTCCCTGATGATGAAGTGGAGGTGCTGTCCAAGATCAGTCGAAGTTCTGAAGCCCGATCTACCAAGAAGACAAGTTCTGTCCAATCGACGATTCTCTATGATTGTAACGCGGAAGCGCTGCCCAAATCAATCCATCCAAGGCAGTAATTTTCTTCTACAATCAGGGGGAGGTTCTGTCCTAGTCAAGATCAGTCCAGTCCATTCCATTCAAGTCGTCCATTGGGTTTTGTCCATGTCCTCTCCGATCAAGCAGCTGCTTATCGGCATAGAACACTGTGAGAGTTGGTTTTGTGTGAATTCCGTTTGGGATTTAGGATAGTTATTGATTGATTTCCACTTGGAACTTAGGATAGATCGAGTAGCATATAGAGTAGAATTATCACACTATTGCATGATAGAGTCTTTAGGGTTATTTTATTTATAAAACCGGACTCAGCTTAGCACGGGCTAAGCCGAGATTAAATGGAATTAAGACTGAGTTAATAACCTGAATAGGACTAGGTCTAGGATGCATCATGTTTTCTATTTTTGCGTGTTGATATGGTTGAGTGTAGGTTCCCGTTATCTTTAAGGATAGTTTCATAGCAGGAGGCTGAACTATTTGGGTAATGGTTTGATTGAATTGATTGATGCTAGCTTGTTTATATAATGCTTGTTGATTGAGGTTAGTCAGTTCTTGGTAAGGGAGTAACTAACCGGTTGAGTTGTTATTTATTAAGTATTGTTATTTACTTGTGTAGATTTTAGTACTAAGTGTCGTAAGCCATATAGGCCGGACTACTGGTACTTTTGGTTAGTGTTGAGTCTAGATAATATCGCTTGGTTGTGGATAGTTAGGTTCTGCAATCTATTCCCTTAGCTAGGTTTTGGAATAAGGTTGTGTTTAGGTTGTTAGGTGTGTATTGCCGACAGCATGTGTGTAACCCGCCCATGCTTGGCATGTTTAGGGGTGATTAGTGTTTCCTCAGTCTCGTACCCAGCGGGTTCAAAGAAACCCCTTATTCGCTGGATCGGGAAGACTCAGATAGATGGGGTCATGGCCTATGGCTGAGTATTACACGACGGTGTAATGTGGCAGTGACCCGATGGACTGTGGGCTGTCGCGCGGTGACCCGAAGGACTGTGTGGGCTGCGGTCGGTTGAAAGTTCCTTCTTCCGGCCTTTGTGGTAGGGAGTTAGGATGTTGCCGATGTTGAGGGGGGAACACGAAGTCACCAGGGCCCAGGTTAGAGTGTCGGTTTTAATGTTGTGTCGAGTATAAGGTTATGGAACCCTAGAGTAAGTGTAACACTGATATACGGTGTTACGAGTTAGATCGAGTAGTAGTTAGTTATTATCTTATTATTTTGATATTGGTGATTGATTTCTTTGCAGGTTTCTAACATTGAGTCCTAATTCTGGGTTAGGTACCGGATTAGGCTTGGTGTCTATTTGTTGTGTTGACCTGAAGTTAGCTGTTATATTTTTGGGGGGATTGCTTGTGAAGGGTGGTGGATTAAAGCTATGCGGTATCATTGGTTGGCCGATCATGTTCTTGTCTGATTGTTGGTCGACCGATTAATGATGCTTGTATAGTCTAGGTGTCTAACACTACATGAGTATTGAACTCAGACGTATACATGGTTAACCAGGGATTGGTTGTTGACTTGTCTTTATGCAGGTTCCCGTTATTTTGAAATTGGATCATGGCAGGAGGTCGGGTCTAACTGAGTAACGGTTTAAGTGGATAGTAATATTGTTATTTCTTGTGTAGCCTTAGTTTTGATTGCATGCTTAGGGTATATTGAGTGTTATTTTTGGATTGTCTGGGTTAGTTATTAGGTTGCGGGTAGAGGCCGCCAACTCACTGAGTAACATTAGGTTACTCATTCAACTCCGTTGTCCTTTTTGTAGGTATCTTTAGATATGGATGACCGTGATAGCATGGAGCTGGCCGTTTGGACCACCGGGGTAGATTTTTCATGCCTTTTGTATACGGTATTGTGTTATGTGTTTAGTTGACTCGATTTGGCATTAGGCCGGGCCCAGTCTTAAATTCTTTAGTGTATGAATATTACTTAAATCAATAAAGTATTCGTTTTATATGCGCATCATGAGTACTCTGATGTTTGACTAGTCCGGTCTAACACAACGTTAGGTCGTGGTACGGGTTGAAAAGCCTTAGGCCCTGATCTAACGGAACCGTTAACCCCGGGTATGGGTTGCAAAGCCTGAAGTTAACGGGACGTGTTAGTGGGCGAACTGGTCTACGTTGAGGATTAATTTCTGCGACTTTTAACCAGATTGTCCCTAGCCCGTCATGTAATACTTCCGGATCACGGTGTTGGGTTGGACAGTCAGTCATTTTCTTGTTTGATTGTTGGCTGGCTGGTTGGCCTTTCATCTCCAACCCTTGGTGTGGGTCGGTCTGTCGGTCATGTTCTTGTTTGATTGTTGGCCGGTGGTTCGACCTATGTCTAGGACAGTTCGGGGGTGTTTCAGAGGTGGTATCAGAGCATGGTTATGTCCATGCTTCCGGAACTCATGATTTAATCGGTTTTAAATATTTTATCCAGGCAAAAGAGTCACAAAAGGCATTCGGGAACCGGTTACGTCCAGCATAGGATTTATTGATTTTTAGGAACTAGGATTGTGATAGTGGAATCTAGAATTGCTAGGTTGCTGGTTAGAACTGTTAGGTTGCTGGATAGAATTGTGGTTAGGTTGATGGTTAGAATTTTGATTAGGTTGCTTGGTTAGTTATTTATGGGAATAGTTGATGACTAACTTGTGTGTGAAGTGTTCTTTAAGTTGCAGCTCGTAAGTGTGTTCGTTGATCGGAACTTTATGGGATGGAAACCTTAAAGTGAAGAGAGTTCGAGGCCAAAAACCCAAACCCAAAGAGAAAGAGGAAAGAGGTTCAGAGGAGATGGTTCGTGGTAAGGACTGGACAGTTTTGAAGAAACAAGACTTCAGGGGAAAGGACTTCATCAGTATTTGGGGAAAAAGGATGATTGATAAGAGGTTTGAGTAATATGGAGTAAGGGAGAAGACGTCAGTGGGAAGGTTTTCATCAGAGTTTGTGGGCAGAGAGAGATCAAGAGAGGTTTCGGGGTTGTTATGAGCAAGGATGTTATCTATCTAAGCAACAAGATAGTATCATGGGCAAGACGAGTTTGGAGACCTTGAGGAGGACACTCAAGGATCAGTGAAAGACTGCGTAAGAGATCATGGAGATGAATTGAGAATCTATGAGCCATGGAAAGTCAAGAAGTTAAGAGGAGAATTCAAGACCAAGGAGCATGAATGGGAAGTATCAGGCAGAGCGATTTCAGAATGAGAAGCCGGATGGACACCAAAGAAATCGAGAGAAGACATTAAAGGCGAGCCGACAAAGAAGCACATCAAATGAACAAGATCACAAGACGGGATTATCCAATAAGTGATCGTCATCACAACACATCAAGAAGGAGTCTGCTGTGAAGCTGAGCATTGGCGCAACTAAGACTTCGAGGACGAATTCTATTAAGGGGGGGGGGGAGAATGTGATAACCCGCCCATAAGGATAAAATGGTCGAGAGCAATTGGTCGAGAAGATTGGTCGAGGATCCACTTGGTGGTCGAGTCGCAGACGATAAGGGTCGATCGAGAGTTTCACGTTCGAGATGGTCGAAAAATGGATCGTGATTGAACAATGAGGCGATATAAGCTGCTCTACCGTGTTATACAAAGTGTTAGATTTATCAGACGGCTGTTTTGGAAGCATAAAATTTTTGAAGCACGACGGGTTAGAAGCACGACGGTTCTGAAGCTCGACGTTTCTTAGTCACGAAGTAATCTGCAAAACTTCGTAACTATCAGTATTATATTATTCGGAGACATAATCTCGGAAGCAGGACGGGAGGTAAGCAGGACGGGAAGCAAGCACGATGGGATCGAAGCACGACGGGAAAACCCGAAATCGGGTACAAAACCTAATTTCGGTATTATGACATTTTTCGAGGAAGCCGGAGGCTCGGAAAATATTTGCCATAAAGGTCAAAATTATTTTGGATTTTATTAAAAATATTCAGCTCATCAGAACGGGAGCGGAAAAATATTCGGGATTGATTACGGGTCGAAGAATTACCGGGAGGACCGAAACCGGACGAATGGACCGAGAAGCTCGAGGTGGCTAGATCTAGGGGATCAGAACGTGGTGTCAACAGTCTAGCAAGCTCAGTGCAACAGAAGCTCGAGGTGTCTGTGGGAACTGAAATTCACACTTGTCGATTTCCGTTAAATAAGGAAACTTAGGAAAACCCTAATTAACCAGAGGAACCGGATCTCTGCGAAAGCCAACGACAAGTAACCAAATAAATGCGGAAAAATATGAAAAACATAATAAAACAAATTTATAAAGAAAGTCGATCTTATTTCCGATTTGCGTAAGAGCGTTGCGATCATTACAAGGAACTACAAAGGCTATGGCCGCAGGGGCCATCAGCGAGTTACAAACATAAAACCCTAGATCTAGTCGAGTCGCAGCTTGATAACGAAAAACAGAAAAAGATAGGAAAAAAAGTTTGAATGATTTCGGACTGAACCATATGAAAGGCTGCCTACGTACCCCTTTCGAGGATCAAGTCGAACGTAGTTCAGTTGATAGAGTTGGACAAGAGATCGAACTGCCTGT
>CAKOAT010068377.1:0-73000 GCA_932364175.1 Eruca vesicaria subsp. sativa | reverse complement strand
ATCGGTATGGAATCAGGTTAAAATCGCAACGGGCAAAACGAAAGCCGATTAGTCATCGCACAGCCCCAATCCGAAAGTAAACCTAGGTCTTGCCCTAAACCCAGCACACTGGTCGCTAACGTCTCAAGGCATGAATCGAGATCCTAAAGGCATGTCTCTTCGCCCACATCTAAACACTCGCGAAAATCGAAATCTCCCGTGTTAATGAATCGGACGATCTAAACCTAAGAGTTAGGTACGAGATGACAACTCGTATTCTTCCCTCTACATCTAACATAGAAAAAAAACGAGTTTTATACTTAGAAAATATTTTCTTATTAAACATCCGAATACACACCGCCCGGCGGTAGGGATTCAAAGCCACCAACGGCCAGTCCCGGAAAAACAACGACAAAATCGAAAAAACTAAGAACATCACACATCAAAGTCATCAAACGCAGGTTGATCGACTTCGCCATCTACATCCGAAATCCCAGGACTGACTTCAACTGAATCCGGCGACACCACGACGGGGTTCCATTGTCCCCACATGCGCGCCTTAAGGTCGAAAAATTCGGACTGCGTATCTTTTTCCCAATTCAAATCTTCCCATCGCACTTGGGATTCCTTAGCAAACGAATACCCTTCATTCTGAGTCAGGGATAACCCATGAACGACCCCGCGACATTCGCGATAATCACCATGTGCCCATTGAACAGCTTCCGCATCCGTAAAACGATTCTTCGAGTTGTATAAAACGTTTCTTCGAGTTTTATTAAATGATTCTCGAGTTTTATAAAACGATTCTTTGAGTTTTATAAAACGATTCTCGAGTTTTATAAAACGATTCTTCGAGTTTTATAAAACTATTCTTCGAGTTTTATAAAACGATTCTCGAGTTTTATAAAACGATTCTTCGAGTTTTATAAAACGATCTTCGAGTTTTATAAAACGGCTTCTCGAGTTTTATCAAACGATCTTCTTGTTTTATAAAACAGCTTCTCGAGTTTTATAAAACGGTTTCTCAAGTTTTATAAAACAATCTTCTTGTTTTATAAAACAGCTTCTCGAGTTTTACAAAACAGCTTCTCAAGTTTTATAAAACGATCCTCGAGTTTGATAAAACGATCTTCGAGTTTTATAAAACGGCTTCTCGAGTTTTATAAAATGATCCTCGAGTTTTATAAAACGATTCTCGAGTTTTATAAAATGATCCTCGAGTTTTATAAAACGATCTTCGAGTTTTATAAAACGGCTTCTCGAGTTTTATAAAAAGATCTTCGAGTTTTATAAAACGGCTTCTCGAGTTTTATAAAAAGATCTTCGAGTTTCATAAAACGATCTTCGAGTTTTATAAAACAATTCTTCGATTTTTATAAAACGATTCTCGAGTTTTATAAAACGATTCTTTGAGTTTTATAAAACGATTCTCGAATTTTATAAACGATCCTCGAGTTTTATAAAACGATTCTCGAGTTTTATAAAATGATCCTCGGGATTTATAAAACGATTCTCGAGTTTTATAAAACGGTCCTCGAGTTTTATAAAACGATCCTCGAGTTTTAAAAAACGATTCTTCGGATTTTATGAAACGATTCCTTTTATATTTCTGCGGGGAGTTTCAGCCATTGATTCCGTCGTATCGATTTTGACCCCAACAGTTAGCCCCCCAGCTCGTAAGAATCCTGAGCCTTTAGCGTAAGGTTCTTGCGAGTGGTTAACCAGTTTTAGTTAAGTTAGGCCGTGCATGGAAGCCCAACATGCGGCTTGACACACACAAGCACGAGGTGCCGCCGTATCTGCAACCGAAGCATGCTGATCGACATGTAGTGGCCCGTGTGTCGCAACGCATGAACTCCAGCCATGCTGAGAGACATCTGGACGTGGTGTGTCACTTTTCATGAGATCATGGCATGCTGATCGACATGTGTGCGCCCGTGTGTCGCCGCGCATGAGTCCGAAAGCATGCGGATCGACACACAGGCGGGTCGTGTGGCTCGACGTCATTGGCCGGCGACTTCTATATATACCAGCACGCCCCCAGCAGTTTCATTCACTCATTCCACACCAAATAAACACCAAAGATATTTCTAGAGAGAGAGAAAGAAAGAAAGAAGTATTTTTGAGAGTATGGTCTTTCCCGAAGACCGATATTCCATCGAGAAAGCCGATGCTGTCCAATCGACGATTCTCTACGATTTTTATGTGGAAGCTCTGCCCAAATCAATCCGTCCACTCAATTATTATTCTCTGATGATGAAGTGGAGGTGCTGTCCAAGATCAGTCGAAGTTCTGAAGCCCGATCTACCAAGAAGACAAGTTCTGTCCAATCGACGATTCTCTATGATTGTAACGCGGAAGCGCTGCCCAAATCAATCCATCCAAGGCAGTAATTTTCTTCTACAATCAGGGGGAGGTTCTGTCCTAGTCAAGATCAGTCCAGTCCATTCCATTCAAGTAGTCCATTGGGTTTTGGCCATGTCCTCTCCGATCAACCAGCTGCTTATCGGCATAGAACACTGTGAGAGTTGGTTTTGTGTGAATTCCATTTGGTATTTGGGATAGTTATTGATTTGGTTCCACTTGGAACTTAGGATAGATCGAGTAGCAAATAGAGTAGAATTATCACACTATTGCATGATAGAGTCCTTAGGGTTATTTTATTTATAGAACCGGACTCAGCTTAGCACCGGCTAAGCCGAGATTAAATGGAATTAAGACTGAGTTAATAACCTGAATAGGACTAGGGCTAGGATGCATCATGTTTTCTATTTTTGCGTGTTGATATGGTTGAGTGTAGGTTCCCGTTATCTTTAAGGATAGTTTCATAGCAGGAGGCTGAACTATCTGGGTAACGGTTTGATTGAATTGATTGATGCTAGCTTGTTTATATAATGCTTGTTGATTGAGGTTAGTCAGCTATTGGTAAGGGAGTAACTAACCGGTTGAGTTTTTATTTATTAAGTATTGTTATTTACTTGTTTAGATGTTATTTACTGGTACTTTTGGTTAGTGTTGAGTCTAGATAATATCGCTTGGTTGTGGATAGTTAGGTTCTGGAATCTATTTCCTTAGGCTAGGTTTTGGAATAAGGTTGTGTTTAGGTTGTTAGGTGTGTGTTGCCGACAGCATGTGTGTAACCCGCCCATGCTAGGCATGTTTAGGGGTGATTAGTGTTTCCTCAGCCTCGTACCCAGCGGGTTCAAGGAAACCCCTTATTCGCTGGATCGGGAAGACTCAGATAGACGGGGTCATGGCCTATGGCTGAGTATTACACGACGGTGTAACGTGGCAGTGACCCGATGGACTGTGGGCTGTCGCGCGGTGACCCGAATGACTGTGGGCCGCGGTCGGTTGAAAGTTCCTTCTTCCGGCCTTTGTGGTAGGGAGTTAGGATGTTGCGGATGTTGAGGGGGGAACACGAAGTCACCAGGGCCCAGGTTAGAGTGTCGAGTTTTAGTGTTGTGTCGAGTATAGGGTTATGGAACCCTAGAGTAAGTGTAACACTGATATACGGTGTTACGAGTTAGATAGAGTAGTAGTTAGTTATTATCTTATTATTGTGATATTGGTGATTGATTTCTTTGCAGGTTTCTAACATTGAGTCCTAATTCTGGGTTAGGTACCGGATTAGGCTTGGTGTCTATTTGTTGTGTTGACTTGAAGTTAGCTGTTATATTTATTTGGGGATTGCTTGTGAAGGGTGGTGGATTAAAGCTATGCGGTATCATTGGTTGGCCGATCATGTTCTTGTTTGATTGTTGGTCGACCGATTAATGATGCTTGTATAATCTAGGTGTCTAACACTACATGAGTATTGAACTCAGACGTATACATGGTTAACCAGGATTGGTTGTTGACTTGTCTTTATGCAGGTTCCCGTTATTTTGAAATTGGATCATGGCAGGAGGCTGGGTCTAACTGAGTAACGGTTTGAGTGGATAGTATTATTGTTATTTCTTGTGTAGCCTTAGTTTTGATTGCATGCTTAGGATAGATTGAGTGTTATTTTTGGATTGTCTGGGTTAGTTATTAGGTTGCGGGTAGAGGCCATTAGGTTACTCGTTCAACTCCGTTGTCCTTTTTGTAGGTATCTTTAGATATGGATGACCGTGATAGCATAGAGCTGGACGTTAGGACCACCGGGGTAGATTTTTCATGCCTTTTGTATACGGTATTGTGTTATGTGTTTAGTTAACTCGATTTGGCATTAGGCCGGGCCCAGTCTTAAATTATTTAGTGTATGAATATTTCTTAAATCAATAAAGTATTCGTTTTATATGCGCATCATGAGTACTCTGATGTTTGACTAGTCCGGTCTAACACAACGTTAGGTCGTGGTACGGGTTGAAAAGCCTTAGGCCCCGATCTAAAGGAACCGTTAACCCCGGGTATGGGTTGCAAAGCCTGAAGTTAACGGGACGTGTTAGTGGGCGAACTGGTCTAGGTTGTGGATTAAGTTCTGCGACTTTTAACCAGCTTGTCCCTAGGCCGTCATGTAATACTTCCGGACCATGGTGTTGGGTTGGACGGTCAGTCATGTTCTTGTTTGATTTTTGGCTGGCTGGTTGGCCTTTCATCTTCAACCCTTGGTGTGGGTCGGTCCGTCGGTCATATTCTTGTTTGATTGTTGGCCGGTGGTTCGACCTATGTCTAGGATGGTTCGGGGGTGTTACAGAGGTGGTATCAGAGTATGGTTACGTCCATGCTTCCGGAACTCATGATTTAATCAGTTTTAAATATTTTATCGAGTCAAAAGAGTCACAAAAGGCATTAGGGAACCGGTTACGTCCAGCATAGGATTTATTGATTTTTAGGAACTAGGATTGTGATAGTGGAATCTAGAATTGCTAGGTTGCTGGTTAGAACTGTTAGGTTGCTGGATAGAATTGTGGTTAGGTTGATGGTTAGAATTTTGATTAGGTTGCTTGGTTAGTTATTTATGGGAATAGTTGATGACTAACTTGTGTGTGAAGTTTTCTTTAAGTTGCAGCTCGTAAGTGTGTTCGTTGATCGGAACTTTAAGGGATGGAAACCTTAAAGTGAAGAGAGTTCGAGGCCAAAAACCCAAACCCAAAGAGAAAGAGGAAAGAGGTTCAGAGGAGATGGTTCGTGGTAAGGACTGGACAGTTGGGAAGAAACAAGACTTCAGGGGAAAGGACTTCATCAGTATTTGGGGAGAAAGGATGATTGATAAGAGGTTTGAGTAATATGGAGTAAGGGAGAAGACGTCAGTGGGAAGGTTTTCATCAGAGTTTGTGGGCAGAGAGAGATCAAGAGAGGTTTCGGGGTTGTTATGAGAAAGGATGATATATATCTAAGCAAGAAGATAGTATCATGGGCAAGACGAGTTTGGAGACCTTGAGGAGGACACTCAAGGATCAGTGAAAGACCGAGTAAGAGATCATGGAGATGAATTGAGAATCTATGAGCCATGGAAAGTCAAGAAGTTAAGAGGAGAATTCCAGACCAAGGAGCATGAATGGGAAGTATCAAGGCAGAGCAATTTCAGAATGAGAAGCCGGATGGAGACCAAAGAAATCGAGAGAAGACATTAAAGGCGAGCCGACAAAGAAGCACATCAAATGAACAACACCACAAGACGAGATTATCCATTAAGTGATCGTCATCACAACACATGAAGAAATGAGTCTGCTGTGAAGCTGAGCATTGGCGCAACTAAGAATTCGAGGATGAATTCTTTTAAGGGGGGGGGGAGAATGTGATAACCCGCCCATAAGGATAAAATGGTCGAGAGCAATTGGTCGGGAAGATTGGTCGAGGATCCATTTGGTGGTCGAGTCGCAGACGATAAGGGTCGATCGAGAGTTTCAAGTTCGAGATGGTCGAAGAATGGATCGTGATTGAACAATGAGGCGATATAAGCTGCTCTACCTTGTTATACAAAGTGTTAGATTGATCAGACGGCTGTTTTGGAAGCATAACATTTTTGAAGCACGACGGGTTAGAAGCACGACGGTTCTGAAGCTCGACGTTTCTTAGTCACGAAGTAATCTGCAAAACTTCGCAACTATCAGTATTATATTATTCGTAGACATAATCTCGGAAGCAGTACGGGAGGTAAGCAGGACGGGAAGCAAGCACGACGGGATCGAAGCACGACGGGAAAACCCGAAATCGAGTACAAAACCTAATTTTGGTATAATGACATTTTTCGAGGAAGCCGGAGGCTCGGAAAATATTTGCCATCAAGGTCAGAATTATTTTGGATTTTATTAAAAATATTCAGCTCATCAGAACGGGAGCGGGAAAATATTCGGGATTGATTACGGGTCGAAGAAATGCCGGGAGGACCGAAATCGGACGAATGGACCGAGAAGCTCGAGGTGGCTAGATCTAGGGGATCAGAACGTGGTGTTAACAGTCTAGCAAGCTCAGTGTCAAAATAATCTCGAAGTGTCGCCGTGCATGGAAGCCCAACATGTGGCTTGACACACAGAAGCACGAGGTGCCGCCGTATCTGCAACCGAAGCATGCTGATCGACATGTAGCGGCCCGTGTGTCGCAACGCATGAACTCCAGCCATGCTGAGAGACATCTGGACGTGGTGTGTCACTTTTCATGAGATCATGGCATGCTGATCGACACGTGTGCACCCGTGAGTCGCCGCGCATGAGTCCGAAAGCATGCGGATCGACACACAGGCGGGTCGTGTGGCTCGACGTCATTGGCCGGCGACTTCTATATATACCAGCACGCCCCCAGAAGTTTCATTCACTCATTCCACACCAAATAAACACCAAAGACATTTCTAGAGAGAGAGAAAGAAAGAAAGATGTCATTTTGAGAGTATGGTCTTTCCCGAAGACCGATATTCCATCGAGAAAGCCAATGCTGTCCAATCGACGATTCTCTACGATTTTTATGCGGAAGCTCTGCCCAAATCAATCCGTCCACTCTATTATTATTCTCTGATGATGAAGTGGAGGTGCTGTCCAAGATCAGTCGAAGTTCTGAAGCCCGATCTACCAAGAAGACAAGTTCTGTCCAATCAACGATTCTCTATGATTGTAACGCGGAAGCGCTGCCCAAATCAATCCATCCAAGGCAGTAATTTTCTTCTACAATCAGGGGGAGGTTCTGTCCTAGTCAAGATCAGTCCAGTCCATTCCATTCAAGTAGTCCATTGGGTTTTGGCCATGTCCTCTCCGATCAACCAGCTGCTTATCGGCATAGAACACTGTGAGAGTTGGTTTTGTGTGAATTCCGTTTGGAATTTGGGATAGTTATTGATTTGGTTCCACTTGGAACTTAGGATAGATCGAGTAGCAAATAGAGTAGAATTATCACACTATTGCATGATAGAGTCCTTAGGGTTATTTTATTTATAGAACCGGACTCAGCTTAGCACCGGCTAAGCCGAGATTAAATGGAATTAAGACTGAGTTAATAACCTGAATAGGACTAGGTCTAGGATGCATCATGTTTTCTATTTTTGCGTGTTGATATGGTTGAGTGTAGGTTCCCGTTATCTTTAAGGATAGTTTCATAGCAGGAGGCTGAACTATTTGGGTAATGGTTTGATTGAATTGATTGATGCTAGCTTGTTTATATAATGCTTGTTGATTGAAGTTAGTCAGCTCTTGGTAAGGGAGTAACTAACCGGTTGAGTTGTTATTTATTAAGTATTGTTATTTACTTGTTTAGATGTTGGTACTAAGTGTCGTAAGCCATATAGGCCGGACTACTGGTACTTTTGGTTAGTGTTGAGTCTAGATAATATCGCTTGGTTGGGATAGTTAGGTTCTGCAATCTATTCCCTTAGGCTAGGTTTTGGAATAAGGTTGTGTTTAGGTTGTTAGGTGTGTGTTGCCGACAGCATGTGTGTAACCCGCCCATGCTAGGCATGTTTAGGGGTGATTAGTGTTTCCTCAGCCTCTTACCCAGTGGGTTCAAGGAAAACCCTTATTCGCTGGATCGGGAACACTCAGATAGACGGGGTCATGGCCTATGGCTGAGTATTACACGACGGTGTAATGTGGCAGTGACCCGATGGACTGTGGGCTGTCGCGCGTTGACCTGAATGACTGTGGGCCTCGGTCGGTTGAAAGTTACTTCTTCCGGCCTTTGTGGTAGGGAGTTAGGATGTTGCCGATGTTGAGGGGGGAACACGAAGTCACCAGGGCCCAGGTTAGAGTGTCGAGTTTTAGTGTTGTGTCGAGTATAGGGTTATGGAACCCTAGAGTAAGTGTAACACTGATATACGGTGTTACGAGTTAGATCGAGTAGTAGTTAGTTATTATCTTATTATTGTGATATTGGTCATTGATTTCTTGGCAGGTTTCTAACATTGAGTCCTAATTCTGGGTTAGGTACCGGATTAGGCTTGGTGTCTATTTGTTTTGTTGACCTGAAGTTAGCTGTTATATTTTTTAAGGGATTGCTTGTGAAGGGTGGTGGATATTAAAGCTATGCGGTATCATTGGTTGGCCGATCATGTTCTTGTCTGATTGTTGGTCGACCGATTAATGATGCTTGTATAGTCTAGGTGTCTAACACTACATGAGTATTGAACTCAGACGTATACATTGTTAACCAGGGATTGGTTGTTGACTTGTCTTTATGCAGGTTCCCGTTATTTTGAAATTGGATAATGGCAGGAGGCCGGGTCTAACTGAGTAACGGTTTGAGTGGATAGTATTAATGTTATTTCTTGTGTAGCCTTAGTTTCGATTGCATGCTTAGGATAGATTGAGTGTTATTTTTGGATTGTCTGGGTTAGTTATTAGGTTGCGGGTAGAGGCCGCCAACTCACTGAGTAACAATAGGTTACTCATTCAACTCAGTTGTCCTTTTTGTAGGTATCTTTAGATATGGATGACCGTGATATCATGGAGCTGGACGTTAGGACCACCGGGGTAGATTTTTCATGCCTTTTGTATACGGTATTGTGTTATGTGTTTAGTTGACTCGATTTGGCATTAGGCCGGGCCCAGTCTTAAATTATTTAGTGTATGAATATTTCTTAAATCAATAAAGTATTCGTTTTATATGCGCATCATGAGTACTCTGATGTTTGACTAGTCCGGTCTAACACAACGTTAGGTTGTGGTACGGGTTAAAAAGCCTTAGGCCCTGATCTAACAGAACCGTTAACCCCGGGTATGGGTTGCAAAGCCTGAAGTTAACGGGACGTGTTAGTGGGTGAACTGGTCTAGGTTGTGGATTAAGTTCTGCGACTTTTAACCAGATTGTCCCTAGCCAGTCATGTAATACTTCCGGACCATGGTGTTGGGTTGGACGGTCAATCATCTTCTTGTTTGATTGTTGGCTGGCTTGTTGGCCTTTCATCTCCAACCCTTAGTGTGGGTCGGTCCGTCGGTCATGTTCTTGTTTGATTGTTGGCCGGTGGTTCGACCTATGTCTAGGACGGTTCGGGGGTGTTACAGAGGTGGTATCAGAGCATGGTTACGTCCATGCTTCTGGAACTCATGATATAATCGGTTTTAAATATTTTATCGAGTCAAAAGAGTCACAAAAGGCATTAGGGAACCGGTTACGTCCAGCATAGGATTTATTGATTTTTAGGAACTAGGATTGTGATAGTGGAATCTAGAATTGCTAGGTTGCTGGTTAGAACTGTTAGGTTGCTGGATAGGATTGTGGTTAGGGTGATGGTTAGAATTTTGATTAGGTTGCTTGGTTAGTTATTTATGGGAATAGTTGATGACTAACTTGTGTGTGAAGTGTTCTTTAAGTTGCAGCTCGTAAGTGTGTTCGTTGATCGGAACTTTAAGGGATGGAAACCTTAAAGTGAAGAGAGTTCGAGGCCAAAAACCCAAACCCTAAGAGAAAGAGGAAAGAGGTTCAGAGGAGATGGTTCGTGGTAAGGACTGGACAGTTGGGAAGAAACAAGACTTCAGGGGAAAGGACTTCATAAGTATTTGGGGAGAAAGGATGATTGATAAGAGGTTTGAGTAATATGGAGTAAGGGAGAAGACGTCAGTGGGAAGGTTTTCATCAGAGTTTGTGAGCAGAGAGAGATCAAGAGAGGTTTCGGGGTTGTTATGAGCAAGGATGATATCTATCTAAGCAACAAGATAGTATCATGGGCAAGACGAGTTTGGAGACCTAGAGGAGGACACTCAAGGATCAGTGAAAGACCGAGTAAGAGATCATGGAGATGAATTGAGAATCTATGAGCCATGGAAAGTCAAGAAGTTAAGAGGAGAATTCAAGACCAAGGAGCATGAATGGGAAGTATCAAGGCAGAGCGATTTCAGAATGAGAAGCCGGACGGAGACCAAAGAAATCGAGAGAAGACATTAAAGGCGAGCCGACAAAGAAGCACATCAAATGAACAAGACCACAAGACGAGATTATCCAATAAATGATCGTCATCACAACACATCAAGAAGGAGTCTGCTGTGAAGCTGAGCATTGGCGCAACTAAGAATTCGAGGACGAATTCTATTAAGGGGGGGAGAATGTGATAACCCGCCCATAAGGATAAAATGGTCGAGAGCAATTGGTCGAGAAGATTGGTCGAGGATCCACTTGGTGGTCGAGTCGCAGACGATAAGGGTCGATCGAGAGTTTCACGTTCGAGATGGTCGAAGAATGGATCGTGATTGAACAATGAGGCGATATAAGCTGCTCTACCGTGTTATACAAAGTGTTAGATTGATCAGACGGCTATTTTGGAAGCATAAATTTTTGAAGCACGACGGGTTAGAAGCACGACGGTGCTGAAGCTCGACGTTTCTTAGTCACGAAGTAATCTGCAAATCTTCGTAACTATCAGTATTATATTATTCGGAGACATAATCTCGGAAGCAGGACGGGAGGTAAGCAGGACGGGAAGCAAGCACGACGGGATCGAAGCACGACGGGAAAACCCGAAATCGGGTACAAAACCTAATTTCGGTATTATGACATTTTTCGAGGAAGCCGGAGGCTCGGAAAATATTTGCCATAAAGGTCAGAATTATTTTGGATTTTATTAAAAAAATTCAGTTCATCAGAATGGGAGCGGAAAAATATTCGGGATTGATTACGGGTCGAAGAAATGCCGGGAGGACCGAAATCGGACGAATGGACCGAGAAGCTCGAGGTGGCTAGATCTAGGGGATAAGAACGTGGTGTCAACAGTCTAAGAAGCTCAGTGTCAACAGAAGCTCGAGGTGTCGCCGTGCATGGAAGCCTAACATGCGGCTTGACACACAGAAACACGAGGTGCCGCCGTATCTGCAACCGAAGCATGCTGATGGACATGTAGCGGCCCGTGTGTCGCAACGCATGAACTCCAGCTATGCTGAGAGACATCTGGACGTGGTGTGTCACTTTGCATGAGATCATGGCATGCTGATTGACATGTGTGCGCCCGTGTGTCGCCGCGCATGAGTCTGAAAGCATGCGGATCGACACACAGGCGGGTCGTGTGGCTCGACGTCATTGGCCGGCGACTTCTATATATACCAGCACGGCCCCAGCAGTTTCACTCACTAATTCAACACCAAATAAACACCAAAGACATTTCTAGAGAGAGAGAAAGAAAGAAAGATGTCATTTTGAGAGTATGGTCTTTCCCGAAGACCGATATTCCATCGAGAAAGCCGATGCTGTCCAATCGACGATTCTCTACGATTTATATGCGGAATCTCTGCCCAAATCAATCCTTCCACTCTATTCTTATTCTCTGATGATGAAGTGGAGGTGCTGTCCAAGATCAGTCGAAGTTCTGAAGCCCGATCTACCAAGAAGGCAAGTTCTGTCCAATCGACGATTCTCTATGATTGTAACGCGGAAGCGCTGCCCAAATCAATCCATACAAGGCAGTAATTTTAATCTACAATCAGGGGGAGGTTCTGTCCGAGTCAAGATCAGTCCAGTCCATTCCATTCAAGTCGTCCATTGGGTTTTGGCCATGTCCTCTCCGATCAACCAGCTACTTATCGGCATAGAACACTGTGAGTTGGTTTTGTGTGAATTCCGTTTGGAATTTAGGATAGTTATTGATTTGGTTCCACTTGGAACTTAGGATAGATCGAGTAGCAAATAGAGTAGAATTATCACACTATTGCATGATAGAGTCCTTAGGGTTATTTTATTTATAGAACCGGACTCAGCTTAGCACCGGCTAAGCCGAGATTAAATGGAATTAAAACTGAGTTAATAACCTGAATAGGACTAGGTCTAGGATGCATCATGTTTTCTATTTTTGCGTGTTGATATGGTTGAGTGTAGGTTCCCGTTATCTTTAAAGATAGTTTCATAGCAGGAGGCTGAACTATCTGGGTAACGGTTTGATTGAATTGATTGATGCTAGCTTGTTTATATAATGCTTGTTGATTGAGGTTAGTCAGCTTTTGGTAAGGGAGTAACTAACCGGTTGAGTTGTTATTTATTAAGTATTGTTATTTACTTGTTTAGATGTTAGTACCAAGTGTCTTAGGCCATATAGGCCGGACTACTTGTACTTTTGGTTAGTGTTGAGTCTAGATAATATCACTAGGTTGTGGATAGTTAGGTTCTGGAATCTATGTCCTTAGGCTAGGTTTTGGAATAAGGTTGTGTTTAGGTTGTTAGGTGTGTGTTGCCGACAGCTGTATGTAACCCGCCCATGCTAGGCATGTTTAGGGGTGATTAGTGTTTCCTCAGCCTCGTACCCAGCGGGTTCAAGGAAACCCCTTATTCGCTGGATCGGGAAGACTCAGATAGACGGGGTCATGGCCTATGGCTGAGTATTACATGACAGTGTAATGTGGCAGCGACCCGATGGCATGTGGGCTGTCGCGCGGTGACCCGAATGACTGTGGGCTGTGGTCGGTTGAAAGTTCCTCCTTCCGGCCTTTGTGGTAGGGAGTTAGGATGTTGCCGATGTTGAGGGGTGAACACAAAGTCACCAGGGCCCAGGTTAGAGTGTCGAGTTTTAGTGTTGTGTCGAGTATAGGGTTATGGAACCCTAGAGTAAGTGTAACACTGATATACGGTGTTACGAGTTAGATCGAGTCGTAGTTAGTTATTATCTGATTATTGTGATATTGGTGATTGATTTCTTTGCAAGTTTCTAACATTGAGTCCTAATTCTGGGTTAGGTACCGGATTAGGCTTGGTGTCTATTTGTTGTGTTGACCTGAAGTTAGATGTTATATTTTTTGGGGGATTGCTTGTGAAGGGTGGTGGATATTAAAGCTATGCGGTATCATTGGTTGGCCGATCCTGTTCTTGTCTGATTGTTGGTCGACCGATTAATGATGCTTGTATAGTCTAGGTGTCTAAAACTACATGAGTATTGAACTCAGACGTATACATGGTTAACTAGGGATTGGTTGTTGACTTGTCTTTATGCAGGTTCCCGTTATTTTGAAATTGGATCATGGCAGGAGGCCGAGTCTAACTGAGTAACAGTTTGAGTGGATAGTATTATTGTTATTTCTTGTGTAGCCTTAGTTTTGATTGCATGCTTAGGATAGATTGAGTGTTATTTTTTGGATTGTCTAGGTTAGTTATTAGGTTGCGGGTAGAGGCCGCCAACTCACTGAGTAACATTAGGTTACTCAATCAACTCCGTTGTCCTTTTTGTAGGTATCGTTAGATATGGATGACCGTGATAGCATGGAGCTGGACGTTAGGACCACAGGGGTAGATTTTTCATGCCTTTTGTATACGGTATTGTGTTATGTGTTTAGTTGACTTGATTTGGCATTAGGCCGGGTCCAGTCTTAAATTATTTAGTGTATGAATATTTCTTAAATCAATAAAGTATTCGTTTTATATTCTCATCATGAGTACTATTTGAATAGTCCGGCCTAACACAACGTTAGGACGTGGTACGGGTTGAAAAGCCTAAGGCCCTGATCTAACAAAACCGTTAACCCCGGGTATGGGTTGCAAAGCCTGAAGTTAACGGAACGTGTTAGTGGGCGAACTGGTCTAGGTTGTGGATTAAGTTCTGCGACTTTTAACCAGATTGTCCTTAGCCCGTCATGTAATACTTCCGGACCATGGTGTTGGGTTGGACGGTCAGTAATGTTCTTGATTGATTGTTGGCTGGCCTGTTGGCCTTTCATCTCCAACCCTTGGTGTGGGTCGGTCCGTCGGTCATGTTCTTGTTTGATTGTTGGCTGGTGGTTCGACCTATGTCTAGGACGGTTCGGCGGTGTTACACGTGGGGCCTTGGAGAGGCGCGGGGCCTTGGAGAGGCGCGGGGCCATGGAGAGGTGCAGAGCCTTGGAGAGGCCCAGAGCCTTGGAGAGGCACGGGGCCTTGGAGAGGCGCATGGCCTTGGAGAGGCACATGGCCTTGGGAGCACTTGGCTCTGTGGTTAATAGGAGTTATATGTTCTAGAGGACACGTGGGTGGAACAGATGGTAGAATGGTCGATATGCGTCAGTGAGCATGGAGCATCAGTATGCTTCAGCTAGCATGACGTGTTCTTGGAGATGAGCAGGAGAATGTGGCCTGAGCCATCAGATGAAGTTATTGGCATGCTGTAATGAATTTATATCTTCATATGGTCGATGATAATCGCAGGGATTCATCAGTCGTCGAGTATGTCGATGAGGATGATCTTCTAGGTACGAAACCTTGGCTTGGTAGCTATCGAGAAGATGAGCTCGTGTCTCTATCTCTTATGAACGTCTTGACCTCTTGTGGATGTGCAGACGTCAGTATAGAGCTTCATCTAGCTGATGATAGTCATCATTATTGTTTTTGTAGTAATCTGAGTTTAGAAAGGTATTTGTAAACGAGATTAGAAGAGAAAATGAGATTTAGAAGAGATTAAGTGAGGAAATGAGTGAATAGTAAGTTCAGATCTAAATAGTGACTAAGAGGCTAAAAGAGACTCAAAATTGCTTGCTTTATTATTAATCAGAGGTTAGACATTTATAGTAGAGGATACAAGGGTTTTCAGCTTAAGAGAAAGAGTTGAATAAGCATGTGGAGTCAAATGTGGTCTTAGGCGCCTAATTCAAATACAAGGAGGAGAAGCTTCACATGCGTGTGGCATAAGGCATCTTGGACTAGATGCCTTTGCCTTTCCAGCTGTATCCGCGCCTCCTCCTTATCTTCAAACGGTCACAACTCCCTTGTACACTAGTCACTCCTTCTCTTCCAAGTAGTGTCTTCAGCCTCTTTTACTTGCTGAACACATTTCACCTTATTTACAATGGTTAACTTTTATTTTTACCATGGTAACTATTTTAAACCCAAATGCACCTTTTTCCCTCCTTGTGTAAACCTCTTTATCTATCATTTTCAACACATCTCAACACTCCCCCTCAAGTTAGACCATGTGAAACAAGTCTAGCTTGGAAGTGCAATGAGGTCTTCCTCATTAAAAACCTTACCAAAGAAAACCCTTGAGTCATCAGGGATAAAACCTTGGTAAGGAAAAGAGTAAAGACCCCATTGCAAGGGGATTAGCTGGGCACAGAAAGATCTATGAGTCCCAACCTGGTATGGATAGACTCCATAGTCTTCTGGTTTGCAGCTTTAGTAAACACATCCGCCAATTGGTCCTCACTCCTTGTGAAGCAAGGTAAGATCACTCCAAGCACCATCATTTGCCTCACTTTATGGCAATCCACCTCTATGTGCTTGGTCCTCTCATGAAAGACTGAGTTGCTGGTTATATGAATTGCAGATTGGTTGTCACAATGCATAGTCATTGGAGCCGCTTGATCAATCTCCAAATGCTTCAAAATGCCTTTGATCCATACTAACTCATTTGTGAGCTTCAGCATGGGTCTATACTCAGCTTCTGCACTTGAGCATGACACCACCTTTTGCTTCTTGCTCTTCCATGTCACTAAGTTGCCTCCAATGAAAGTACAATAGCCTGTGGTTGACCTCCTATCAATCCTATCACCAGCCCAATCTGCATCACAGTAGCCTACAACCTCAGTACTCCCATTTCATCCCATCCAAACACCAAGCCTTCTCGTCCCATTCAAGTACATCAAGAGCCAGTTCACCATCTCCCAATGATGTTCTTTACGCACTTGCATATGCTGGCTCACCTGGTTCACAGCAAAACATATATCAGGGCGAGTAATGGTAAGATATATGAGCTTACCAACCAGCTTTCTATAAAGGTTAGGATCCTTAAATGGCTTGCTATCTTCTATCTCCCCCTCTCTTGGTACTTTGTAACCATCTTCCATGGGCATCTAAGTTGTCTTGCCATCAAGCTTACCTGCATCTTTCAAAAGATCAAGTGTATATTTCCTTTGAGACATGAACAAACCTTCCTTGGATCTACATATCTCAATCCCAAGGAAGTATTTCATTTCTCCCAAATCTTTAATATCAAAAACTGATCTAAGAAAGACTTTAGTAGCTTGGATACCTTCTTTGTCATTTCCAGTAATGATGATATCATCAACATACACTAGAATGACAATGATACATGTATGGGTGGTGAGAGTGATAGAGTTTGATCCAATTCTGACTTCCTAAAGTCTCTTCCATTCAAGGTAGTACTCAGCTTGTATTACCAAGCTCTTGGAGACTGTTTTAACCCATAGATAGCCTTCTTTAATCTCAATACATTACCCGGCTTAACCAAGCTCTCTAAACCAGGAGGAGGATGCATATAGACTTCCTCTTCAAGCTCCCCCTGAAGAAATGCATTCTTCACATCCATTTGCCACAACCCCCACTCAAGATTCACATCCAAAGACAAGACAATTCTGATGGTATGAAGTTTCGCTACTGGAGAAAAAGTATCAATATAGTCTTCACCATACGTTTGATTATACCCTCTTGCTACCAGTCTACTCTTCTTCCTTTCTATCTTCCCATTAGGCAAGTATTTGATGGTGAATAACCATTTACTTGTCACTGCCTTCTTCCCTTTTGGAAGAGCACTCTCATACCATGTATCATTCCTTACCATAGCATTTGCCTCAGCTTGAACAGAATCTCTCCATTCCTTATCCTCCATAGCCTCTTCATAGCTTCTTGGCACATCATTTGCATCCAGACTTACCATAAAGCTGCAATGCTCTTTTGCAAACTCGGCAAATGAGCAAACAGCTTGTGATGGGTGCTCAACAGCTTGAGCATTGTAATACACACGGGTGTTAACCCAGTTGGATGGAGGCTGTCTTATACGAGTACTCCTCCTTAGTGGTTGCTCCACTATCTCAACCTCCTCTTCCTCTCCTCCCTGATCACTTACATCTTCATTTTCCTCATGAGCTGCCACACCTTGATCAGGAGACCCGGAGCTAGAACCCTCTTGATCTTCTTGACCACTTGGTTCTTCTTCATTGTTGTTTGGCTCATGTCCTTCTTGACCATTAGAGCCGCCTTGATTCTCATTGTTTCTCCCCCTCTCATGATCAAGGTGAGGAGAATGACTTGTATCTTCAGCTTCTTGAGTTCTTGGAACCTCATTTCTTGGGTCTTGAGTAGTTTTGATCCCAAGTCTCTCCATAATAATCCTCAAGGTTGCTCCTCTATCCGCAGTCAGGTCTCTCAAGTTTTCTTGATGTTCCTTGTCATAGTATCCTCCATCTTCAATAAAATTCACATCTCTTGACACTAGCACTCTTCTAGCTACTGGATCATAGTATCTATACCCCTTTTGGCTTGTAGAATAACCCCCAAACATAGTCTTGGTACTCTTAGCTTCCAACTTGTTCCTTTGTTCTCCCAGAACAAGCACATAACTCAAACACCCAAAGACTCTTAGATGATCCAAACTCAGCTTGTACTTGTTGAGGACTTCAAATGGAGATTGATCATCAAGAACTCTAGTTGGAGTTCGGTTAATTAGGTTACAGGCTGTGGCAACAGCATCACTCCAAAACCTCTTTGGAACACTTGCTTGAAACATCATGGACCGAGCAACCTCCATGAGATGTCTATTCTTCCTTTCAGATACTCCATTATAAGGGCAGCTAGTCTGATGAAGAATCCCATGTTGAGCTAGATAATGCTTGAACTCATGACTTGTGTACTCCCCTCCATTATCTGACCTGAAAATCTTAACCTTAGCTTGATAATGGTTAGTCACATAAGCATGAAAGTTCCTAAATGCATCAATCACCCTATCTTTTGAAGGAATTAGTGTTAACCAGGTGTATTTTGATTTTTCATCTATGAAAGTTACAAAATATTTAAAGTTATCTCTAGATGAACATGGAGCAGTCCATACATCAGAGTGAATTAAATCAAAACAGCTTTCATAGATAGTAGTAGATTTCTTAAAACGCGTTTTACAATGTTTGCCTAAAATGCAAGCTTCACAATCATTATTTTCAAAAACAACACCTGGTAACATCAAGTTCAAAGCTCTAACATGTGGGTGTCCTACTCTAGCATGTCACAGAGCATTTTTATTTAAAACAGAAGCAGAATTAAAACAACTAAATCCAGAAACAGTAGCTAAGTCTTCAAGAACATAAAGATCCCCCTTTGTAGCTCCTCTACCAATTATCTTGGTGCTTTCAATATCCTGAAATCTCACATCATCAGGGGTGAATATCACATTGAAATTTAAATCCTTGGTACACTTCCTGACACTCAAAAGATTGTTAGTAAATTCAGGCATATATAAAGCTTTAGAATCTCTATTAAACAGTCTTAAAGTGCCAATGCCCCTGATTATCAGGGCCTGATAGGTATCTTATCACCATTTGCAAGTAATACATTACCATTAGCAGGTTCTAAGTCTTTGATTAAGCTAGTATCACTAATCATATGGTGTGTGGCACCCGAGTCAATTATAAGAGGTCTAGTCATGTTTTCAGCATTATGACAAAGGATACTAGGTGATTTGAAAGTAATAAGAGGCTCATTTAACCTATCAATACTATCTCTCCTAGTTCCATTCATCCTAGCAATACTAGACCAATTATAAGAAGCATTAGTGTTACTAGTAATCAAAGAAGCACCATAAGAGTTACCAATGATCTTACCATTGTCTTTGAGCATCTTGATAAGATCCTCAATGTCTGATCTTCTGATGTAGTCATTGGTACTTCCTCAGTTGCTTGTAGAGCCTCCTCCACCCGTGTAAGCTACCATTGACTTCCCATCAGCTGCCTCCTTGGTTTCACCACTAGTACTCTTACTCGGACCAGCACCATTAGACCCCTCAACCGTGTTTGCCTTCCCATCCTTGTCTTTCATGAACTTATCTGGCTTGAGGTGAGGATGAAGAATCCAGCATTGACTCTTCTTATGACCATACTTCTTGCATTGATCACACGTTCCACTGAACCTTCCTTCATACCTCCTCTCATCATTTCTCCCATAAGCGGCCTTGTTAGCATGGAATCCTTCCCCTTGAGCTTCTTGAGCCGCTTGACTTGCTAAGGTGAGGTCTCCTTTGTTTCCAAACAAACCAATAGAACCTTGCTCTTTTTGAACTTGAGCACACACATCTTCCAAACATGGGAGCTTCTCTGCCCTCAAGATGTGTTTGATGAGACCATTGTAAGCCGGATTGAGAGTGAGAAGAAGTCCAAAGACTTTCTCTTGCTCACGCCTCTCAATCAGCTCCTCCTCATCTGTAGTACTCGGCCTAAGCATCTCCAGTTCAGACCACAGTGCCCTAAGCCTCCCTAAGTGCTTTGTGAACTCCATGTCCTCTTGCACTAGCCCATTGATTTCCTTCTTAACTTCGAACACACGGCTTAGGTTAGACACATTACCATAAACCTTCTTCAAGGTCTCCCAAAGGTCCTTTGCCTTTGTGCAGTAGCTGTATGCTTCTAGGATAGACTGATCTAAAGAACCTTGTAGCACGGAAAGGACCAAAAGATCATCTTGCTCCCATTTCTCCTCATCCGTGGTGATGTCACCTTCATCACCATCTTGAGAAATCCTCCTTGGAGCTTCACCAGATGTGATATGACCCCAGAGACCTTTACTCCCCACGGCTGTCTTCACCAACCGCGACCACATCAAGTAGTTACTCCCTTTTAGAGTAACCGGAACCTTCATCTTCATGCCACTCTCCATTCTCAGCTGCTTAACTTCAAAAGCTTGCTAAAGGAGGAACCTTGAAACACCACACCACAGAAACACTTCACGAGTCTTCAACACACAACCCACAACTCTCCAAGATCACACACACCTCGAACCAACAAGAACACAAAGAAAGAAACACAGCTTTCCCGGAGAGGTAGTTTCACAAACGCTTCAAGAACAACAATGAACCTCAGATTATGCCTAACCTCGCTCTGATACCATATTGTTTTTGTAGTAATCTGAGTTTAGAAAGGTATTTGTAAACGAGATTAGAAGAGAAAATGAGATTTAGAAGAGATTAAGTGAGGAAATGAGTGAATAGTAAGTTCAGATCTAAATAGTGACTAAGAGGCTAAGAGAGACTCGAAATTGCTTGATTTATTATTAATCAGAGGTTACACATTTATAGTAGAGGATACAAGGGTTTTCAGCTTGAGAGAAAGATTTGAATAAGCATGTGGAGTCAAATGTGGTCTTAGGCGCCTAATTCAAATACAAGGAGGAGAAGCTTCACACGTGTGTGGCATAAGGCATCTTGGACTAGATGCCTTAGCCTTTCCAGCTGTATCCGCGCCTCCTCCTTATCTTCAAACGGTCACAACTCCCTTGTACACAAGTCACTCCTTCTCTTCCAAGTAGTGTCTTCAGCCTCTTTTACTTGCTGAACACATTTCACCTTCTTTACCATGGTAACTCTTATTTTTACCATGGTAACTATTTTAAACCCAAATGCACCTTTTTCCCTCCTTGTGTAAACCTCTTTATCTATCATTTTCAACAAATCTCAACAATCATGATCAGCCGTCATTAGCGTATCGAAGAAGAAAGTCTTCTAGGTATGAGGAATTACCTTGGCGGCTGTGGAATGGTTTTTCTCTGTGGATGAACTTGTTCCCTCCCCCCCCCCTCCTCTTTAGGTTAAATAAACCCTATATTTATAGTATAGGTCGTGCCTCCCTCATAGGGTTTGAAAATATTCATTATATCCTTAGATAGTAGAATATTTCCAATTTTCTTAAAGGCAGCCATATGTCTTGGACTATTTCCTGTTTCTTCTCTTGGATTTAAGGAGATTCGACCATATTATGTTAAATGTGACTTTCCACATTTATCATGAAGTTTTCCTTTTTACTTGTAGGCAAGATGAATTATCTGACCCGGCCCAAAAGCAGGGCCCGGTACCTGGAGCAGGGGCAGGGACCGGGGACAGGGCCCGGAACCTTGAAGCCGGAAGCTGGGGAAATCTTCTCATGGATTATTTTTCCTCAACAGTAGGTGCGCTTTGGGATCGTTTGTCCCATCGTAAGTCGGCACTTAGAGCTTTCCGGGATCGGGCAGCTTAATCTCGGTGATACGAGCCGTAAAAGGTGTTTTCCAAGATTCATACAGCAGTCAATCGATTTTGGGTGCAGCACTAGTGGCATGATGAATTCACGACTTCACTGCTTTTACCGCTGCAGCCGTTTTAGTGATATAATCGCGGAGATTGCAAATCTCATTTGGGTCGCCAGCAGTTTTACGACCCCGTCAGCGTTTGCTGTGAGTAACTTGATATTGTTCCTCGGCCATTTTTTCATGCTCCATGCAATAGAGCTCCTCCTCGTCCTCGGTGAGAGTGTGTTCGAGAGAGGAATCGGGCTGAGGACTGCGAGCTTTCCTTCTTTTGGGATGAACGTCAACGTCTTCATCCGAAGGATCGGATTGGTCGCTGGTTTCCAAATTAACTCTTTCGACACCGTCGTCCCCGATCTCCTGTTCGCGAAAAGGAGATTTTTCCGAGTCTTTTGGTGTCGCGTCAGGGTTATCCTTCTCGGAAGTTTCTCCTGGTTGATTACCCTGCTCGTTTCTGCGATGATCCATATGTCGCGAAATCGAGTCTTCTTCCGCAGATTTTCGTAGTACCGTGGGGGCGGAAGCTTTGGTTCTCGTCGTTATGGTTTTGACTTGTTTCGCGAGAGATCCGATTAGCTTATCCTGTTCATCCATCCTCTTTTGATAGACAGAGAGTGCCTTCTGCAGCATCGTAGTGTTGGCCGTAGGGTTAACTGTTGCGACGTTTGCTGCTGGAGTTTGAGTTTCAACGTTCACGTTGACATTGGCTGGTTTTTCTTCTCCCCTCGTGATTGACTGAGCGTGATGTGGTCTGAGAGTTAGATAGATCCGTAACCCCCCCCCCTCTTTTTAGCGCCAGACTGTGGGAACCAAAATTCACACCGTCGATATCCGTGAATTAAAGAACTTAGGGAAAACCTTAATTTCCAGAGGTCCTGGGTATCTGCTAAACCACACGCCAAGCAATCAGAAAAAGAGAATAACAGTAAGAACAATATAAATCGAGAAGTAAAGGGCAAAAAGGTTTCTTATTCCAAATCTGCGTAAGAGCGGTACAACGAGGCAAAGCCTAGATTACAAGAGCTGACGGCGAGTTCCCTAGTTATAGAAACCTTAGACTAAAACCCTAGTTGAGACAAAAGCGAAAAATTGCCTAAATGCCTAAGTTTGTGTGTGAAGCAAGTTTTTGGCCTCTATCCTCGACCTTCAGCTTATATACTCCCTCTCTAAGTGGTTTCATCTTTCTTTTTCCGCCTTGATTCGTGCTTATCGGAAATCTTCCATTTATCTCGATCTTTCCATTTTTCTGCAAAAACTTCTATCTATCTTCAATCTTGACATTTATCTTTCCTTGCGAATAATAGGAAAACCGTCCTTGTATCTTTGGGCTGGATCCTGTCTAAAGTTGCAAGTGGGCTTTTATCGCGTTTTAGGATCTTTCGAGTCGTTTTACGACTTAGAGGTTTTACGACTTTTGACAAGATTGTTTCCTGATACGACGATGTTCTTAAGTAAACATCTCGAGTTAATCGTATAGTTTGGCAATCTTTGGTGTTTCGTTTAATTGTTGCCGTTTTGTACAATTTACTCGAAGTTTTACTAGAAACACGTATTTTACAATTTTTATTAAAAACATCTCAAGTGAATCGTATAGTTTGGCAATATTCGGTGTTTCGTTTAACCATTGCCGTTTTATACGATTTACTCTAGGTTTTACTAAAAACGCGTCTTTTACGGTTTTTATCGTAAAACTGAAACGGTAAGGCGAATCGAGACGAAATGAAGGACGTACCGATCACGGTT
Organism: Eruca vesicaria subsp. sativa; assembly: GCA_932364175.1. Taxonomy (NCBI): domain Eukaryota; kingdom Viridiplantae; phylum Streptophyta; class Magnoliopsida; order Brassicales; family Brassicaceae; genus Eruca; species Eruca vesicaria. Next base: position 49,936 of record CAKOAT010068377.1, on the reverse strand, counting down.
CAAAGTACGATCACTTCAAGGAGCACAGGTGGTTGAAATCAGCTCTCCCATGGGCGAGCTGGACAAGTGCGTGCAGCTCGCCCAAGGGCGAGCTGGTCACAGGTGTGATCATCTCCCTCATGGGCAAGCTGGACTGATTTGTTCAGCTCGACCATGGGCGAGCTGGTCACATGTGTGTCCTAGCTTGCCCGTTGGCGAGCTAGACGGTTGCTTGGCTTTGGTCTTTTCTTGTTTTCTCGACCCGAGACCTTTGAGGATGTAAGGAGACATGTTCGTAGGTGTTTACTCCAATCGTTAACAATAGTTTTAACCTCTCAGGAGGTTGGGTCTTACAGTCGTTTTTGTTAACCTGGCCAATAAAAAATCACGGATTGTTTTATTCTATTTCCCGAAGATTTCCAAGATGACGATTGTCGAGTTTTTAGGAGTTGCTTTGTTTGGAGAACCTCTAGATTTCTTCTTGGCACTTTTTTGTTCTTAAATCTTTATTTTTAACTTCTGCGGGAAGTTTTGGTTGTTGATTCCGTCGTAACTGATTTTGACCCCAACAATTCTTACGAGCTGGGGGGTAACTGTTGGGGTCAAAATCAGTTACAACGGAATCAACGACCAAGACTTTCCGTAAAGTTAAGAGTAGATTTTAAAAATATGAAAAAGAATTGCGAAGAATTCTAAGGGTTTTTTGAACAAAGGAATTTCATAAATTTAACAATCGTCATCTTGGAAGTCATCGTAAAATCGAATAAAAGAATCCACGATTGTCCGGTTGGACAAATTAGCAAGAAACGATTAAAACCAAACAACTGACTATCTCGCCAGCCGGCGAGCTGGCCTTGCTCAACCAGCTCGCCGACTGGCGAGCTGAACTGTCCCATCCGGCTCGCCAGCTGGCGAGTTGGCCATACTTTAACAGCTCGTTAACTGGCGAGCAGAACTGTCCCATCCAGTTCGCCGACCAGCAAGCTGAACATTCCTGTCCAGCTCGCTAGCCGTGCTTGACCAGCTCGCCGGCTTGCGACCTGAACCATCCCATTCAGATCGCCGGACTGGCGAGCTGACCATCCCGATCCTTACTCTCTGCATTGCCTGGACATAAGGCATATGTCCCTCGACCCGATCATACTCTGAACCATGATCGGAACATCTCTCGTTTTGTCTCAATCCGTCTAATCATTGGAGTTTACGATAAAAACCGTAAAATACTTGTTTTCTCGTAAAAACTTGAGTAAATCGTATAAAACTGCAACGGTTAGACAAAACCCCAAAAATTGCCAAACTATACGATTAACTCGAGATGTTTTATTAAAATGCACTGGTGTCACGGAACGATCTCATCTAAAGTCGTAAAACGGCAAAGGCGCAAAAAGGCCTGAAAGGTCCTAAAACGCGATAAAGGCCCATACGCGACATTATACGAAGTCCAGCCCAGAGATACAATGACGGTATATCCATTTATGCACAGGAATGTAAAGTTCGGAGAAAAATAGAAGTTTTCCAAGATAAAAATGGAGAATCGAGAGAAATGGAAGATTGTTGAAAAACACGAATCAACGCTGAAAAGGAAAAGCTAAACCTTACTAGGAGAGGAGTATATAAGCACAGGGACAAGGTAAGAGCATAAGAAGAATTTCCAGAGCTCTCATAACACAGAAAAACATAGCATTTAGGCAACTTTCCGTTTTTGTTATCTAGCTGCGTCTCAACTATGGTTTTATTCTTAGGTTGATAGAACTAGGAAACTCGCCGTCAGCTCTTGTAGCCCAGGCTTTACCTTGTTGTACCATTCTTACGCAAAATCAGAATAAGAAACCTCTTTGCTCTTTATCTCGATTTTTATACTGTTTTTTACATTCATTCTCGTATTCTGATTGCTTGGCGTGTGGTATACCAGATATCCGGGACCTCTGGGAAATTAGGGTTTTCCCTAAGTTTCTTAATTTACGGAAATCAACGGTGTGAATTTCGGATCCCACAGGCACAGTGGTCTCAGTGATAAGAGTTGTGAAGGGTGTTTTCCAAGCCTCATGAAAGAGACGATCAATTTTGAGTGTGGTGCTAGTAGCGTGTTCAATTTGATTCTTCACTGCCCTTACTTCGTGGCTGTTTTCTTGATGTGATCACGAAGATTTTGAATTTTGAAATCGTCTTCAGGGTTTCCGACCTAGTCAGCGTTTGCTGCAAGTGATCCGAGCCTGTTCTTCCGCTAGTTTCTCTTGTTCTACCCAAAAGATGTTTTCCTCTTCTTCGGTCATGGGCTTATCGAACTCTCCAGAGACATCCACTAACCCAACATTTACCAATGAGTAAATCTGGATTGGATACTACCACATCAAAATCAAATCGATATCTCACTGTAAGAAGTTTTAGTCGTCTTTCCAACTCAGCTTTACTCTCCTATCGTTTTCCAACATCAAGGTGAAGCGAAGACATCTCCAACCTTAGAACCTCCAAATCCCCTTTAGATCCGCTCCGTCTGAGATCTCTTTTTAGGCGGTAGTGTCGGTGAATTTTTGTCTTATGATGGAGACTCACTACATTAGCTAAAGTTATCATCTTCGGATGACGCACCATCTGAGTCGTCGAAAATATCAAATCGGCTTTCAAATTCACCGTCGTCTTCACCTTCTTCATGTTCTCCAACATCTTTCTGTTTTTCTCCGTCCAAGATACTAGAGAAGTTATTCTCATTGTCGTCGTGTTCCTCCTCCAAACTAAAACAATCGTATCCAGATTCAACTTCTGAGACTTCTGCTTCTGAGCTGAAACTGTATAATATACTATTCTTCTATCCCGCTCCAACTTTCCAGCTGATTTCATCATCCTCATTCTCTGTAATCTCTACACAGAGACGTAGTTTTTTTTATTTTCCTTAGGCTGAAAAAAATTTGCAATTGATGAGTATTGGAGATGTAAACTAGCGGCATGTCGTGAGCCATTGTTTTCAAAGCTTTATTCGAGAACTGGTAGCTTAGCTGAATCTGATGACTCGAATCACTCGAAAATCGGCAATTCAGCCACCAAACGAACACTTAAGTCAGCCACAGTAAGTCAGTCACCAAGTACACCATAAGTCAGTCAGAACTTGAATACCATTTTTAGTAATTAATCTTTCGCTAATAATCATCCATAACAAAAATGAAACACAATAAGTCAGCCATATCTTCTAATAAATCAGCCTGGCAAATGAATGTTATTCTAGTAATTAATCTTTCGCTAATAAGTCAGCCGTAATTCAGCTGAGTTTAGTGTTACTTCATTTTATTACGGCTGATTAAATATAACTCAGCCGTAAAAACCTCTCATAACTCAGCCTGTCGACAATCATTTAACCATCTGTGATAGTTATCTTAGATATATCGTAACTAGAACTCAGCCGGATTTTCCAGAAATCAGCCCATCGATGTATAAGTCAGTCGTAACATGTGACTGTAACTAAGCCTTTATCACATAAACCAGCCCGGTTTATTTAAGTCAACCATAATGAAAGGCTGAGTTATGTTCATAAGTCAGCTTATTTCTCATAAGTCAGCTGCGGTCTTGAAGTCAGCCACAACGTAACTATATATCGGCCGTAACGAAGTTTGTATCGTATTACGGCTGAGTTTCATGCCGCATTTTTACCCGGATCTGACTTTTTGCCTATGTGGCACTAAAAAGTAATGGCATTCTTGTAAATATGTTTTTCTCACAACATAAAAAAGGGGCACGCTGGGCATTAAAAAAAGGTAGTAGTAAAAAAAAGTTATGTATGGTTGTGACAATAAGTTATAAAATTCGTAATGTTTGAGTTAACTTCTCTTTGACAATTCTAGTAGACCTAGTAAACAGTACTAATAAGCAAACTACGAATTCAAGTCGTTTAGAGACCTTTCCTGATAGTTGTAGATACCAAAGAAGAGAAAATCCTGACACAATTATGGGCTTGTGAGCTTCAGAGAAACAGACCAAACTTAAGTATGTAATCCCATGTCTTCATGAGAATAGAATCAGAGTAGAATTCAAAGAGTATATACCTTAATGTGGAAATAGAACACTATTATTGTAATCTTTCCTCAAACGCACCACTTTAAATCTCTCTAACTGCTCAAAACTTCTGTGAAATAGACGAAGCAAGAGAAAGTAAAAGCATATTTTTCTCTTTGTTTAAGTCGCCGTTGTTTGAAGCATGTGGGAGGACAATCAATCTGGTTAACAGAACGGTTTGTTTGTAATGGACTGGGAACTGGCACGTGTGCTGTGGGAACCGAAATTCACACCTGTCAATTTCCGTTAAATAAGGAAACTTAGGAAAACCTTAATTTTCCAGAGGAACCGGATCTCTGCGAAAGCCAACAACAAGTAACCAAGAACGCGATTAATATGAATAAATTGAAAGACATAAAAAGAAAAACGAGATTGAGAGCAAGAAGGATTCTTATTCCGAATTCGCGTAAGAATGGTTACAACGAGAGTTGCCTTAGCTGCGTGAGCCGTCGGCAAAATTCCTAGTTCTAACAATCTAAGACTAAAACCCTAGTTGAGACGCAGCTCGATAACGAAAACGAAAAATTTCCTAAATATTAATTTTGGTGGTGAGAGCTATGAAAACTCGTCCCTTTTCTTCTGCCCTATGCCTCGTGCTTATACACTCCCTTCCTAGGCGGTTTAGTCTTTCCATTTCGCCCAGATTTGTTTATATCGGGAATTTTCCATTTTTCTCGATTCTTCCTTTTCTTCCGCGGAAATCTTCTATTTATCTTCAAACTTGACATTTATCTTCTTTCTGCGAGTAAATCGTCAAAATGTTATCAAATCTGCGGGTTAGATTCCGTTAAAATCGCGAGATGGTTTTTTTATCGTGTTTTAGGCCCTTCCAGGCCGTTTTGCGATAAATCCGTTTTCCGACTTTTTACGGGATCGTTTCCTGATCTGACGTCGTTTTTAAGAAATTCCTCGAGCTAATCGTAAGGTTTTACGGTTTACTCGACTTCTTAATGAAAAACGCGTTTTTTACGATTTACTCGACATTTTTATTAAAAACGCGTTTTTTTGTGATTTCGACGAGAAATTTTGAATAAATTTTATGTTTTAGGCAATGTTCGGTGTTTTGTTAACCGTCATCGTTTTATACGATTTCTTCAAGTTCTTTATCGAGAAAGCGAAGTTTTACGGTTTTTATCGTAAAACTCGAACGATAGGTCAGATCGAGATGGAACGGGAGATGTTTCGGCCGTGGTTCAGAATGCGACCGTGTCGAAAGACGTAAATTTCGAATCGGGAATTCGGGAGAACGAGGCTCGGGACGTCCAGGAAGTTTCTAGTTCGCCCATCGGCGAACTAAGCCGTAGTTGAGTGATCCTAGTTCGCCCATCGGCGAACTAGTCGAGTGATCCTAGTTCGCCCATCGACGAACTAAGCCGGGTCGGCTTAGTTTGCCAATGGGCGAACTAGTTGAGCATCTCCTAGTTCGCCCATTGGCGAACTAAGCCGGGCCAGCTTAGTTCGCCAATGGGCGAACTAGTCGAGTGTCTCCTAGTTTGCCCATTGGCGAACTAAGCCGGCTCGGCTTAGTTTGCCCATGGGTGAACTAGTCGTGACTAGTTCGCGTTTTACGGCTGTTTCGGTTTTTTGCGGTTTCGTAAAACGATTCTCGAATTTCATAAACTGATCTTCGAGTTTTATAAAACGGCTTTTCGAGTTTTATAAAACGGCTTCTCGAGTTTTATAAAACGATTCTCGAGTTTTATAAAACGATTCTCGAGTTTTATAAAACGACTCTCGAGTTTTATAAAACAATTCTCGAGTTTAATAAAACGATCTTCGGGTTTTATAAAACGATCTTCGAGTTTTATAAAACGATTTCTCGTGTTTTATAAAACGGCTTCTCGAGTTTTATAAAACGATTCCTCGAGTTTTATAAAACGATTCTCGAGTTTTATAAAACGGCTTCTCGAGTTTTATAAATAGGTTCTCGAGTTTTACAGAAGTTTCTGGTTTTACTAATTTTCTTCATTGGCTTTTTTTCGTGATTTCAAATAATTTTAGTATTACCTATAATTTTAATTTGTTAATAGTTTTACAATTCAGTTTCATGCATTTACATGTAAGATTACGTGATTAGCACAAAAATATGTTTGAAATCACAATTTTTGTAGAATGCTCCTTTATAAGTTGGTGTTACTAAGAAAGGGTTCTTCAAAATGCATGGAATGTATAAGAGAGAATCTGGAACAATGAGTTTTTTTTTTTACTATGACTTTTTTCAAAGTTGGTTTCATATATCTTTTGTAGTTGGAGTATGTGTTTTACTAACACTTGAATACTGATATAATTTAATTTACAAAAATATGGAACGAACAAAAATAATAACCAAACTTACTAATAAGCCTAGTTTTCCGTAGTTTTACCAAAGACAATTAATAAATACTTCTACAACAGAATCACCATAAAACCAAATATACTAATAAGCCATAGTTTTCCATATTTTTACATAAGACAAGACATATAAAACCATCTTTCATTCAGCAGGATTGCGATCCCTTCCAAATAAAAACCATCTGAAACCAAAATATTGCCTCGGTGACCTTTTCTTTTTGCGTCCTCTTACGCAGTTCTCCAACCGAGGGATTCCTCTTATCTTTTTTTATTCCCTTCCTCTTGAGACAATCCGGAGGTATGATCCGAAGCTCTTTGATGTTATCTGGTACATTCCAATCAGACTTGTCGGGCACATAATAAATGGTCATGTAGTAAGCCAATGCCCAAAGTTCTGTCGAGTAATATTTTGAGCACAACTCATTATATTCAATCCTGACTTCACGTCGACAACCAGAAGCAGCATCAACCTTAAGGAAATATTAGTAAGAAGCTAGTCCGTGCAGACAAGGATACTTTTCATAGTCATACACCTTGCAGGTACAACTCTTCGCTATCAAGTTCACCAAATAAATATTCCCATCATCTTTGTCGTTTATCTCATACTCAAGCTCATAACTATTTATCTCGCGCACTGATGTTTTCTCAGCTATTGCCAATTGATTGTGCAAGTGAATCTCGACAAGAGGAACCAGTTTGGTATCAAAAGATCCAGAGACAGAGTCCTTCTGATGTTCATTAAACAGCCCGGAAAATGTTTTCATGAATGTATCCAACATTTGTATTAAGGCTTCACTCCTTGCATCCTTAAATGTGTTGTTCGTTGACTACACTGTTTTGTTCGTTGACTCCACTGTTGTTAGTTTCCAAGTTGTATCTATCATCTGAAAAAAAACCGTACTCAAGTCTCTTTCTCAGTAAGCTCCTCCACATACTTGTACGCTGAAGGATATCTCACTTTAAAGGAGGCGTAAGCAGAGTTAAACTCCGTCACTGTGTAACACTTAGCCAACTCCATAAATTTTCATGCGACAATGGCTTAGCTGGCTTTGGAATCATGTCCTCTTACGTTTTGGGCCAAATGCCATATACAATGGCTGTTGGACTCAAAATTGGGCGCATTAATTTTGATAATACGAGATCTGTTACATATTAAAGATAGGAGACAATCGAGCGAGCCCACTAAGAGTTCATGACATAAGACGAGAATGAGCGCTGGATCCGATGGCCGCAATAAGGCCCAGGCCCATATCCCACCATCATATCGTGGTCAGTGAATACGATGAGGTCGAGGTGAGATCCCGAAGATCGCGGAAGCAGTTAGAAGAGGAGAAGGCTATAAAATGAAAGCTAGAACGAAGTGCGAGGGACACTTCTCGAGTTAATCATAAAGCTTGGCAATGTTCGATGTTAATCGTAAAGCTTGGCAATGTTCGATGTTTCGATTAATCGTTGCCGTTTTCTACGATTTACTCGGGGTTTTATTAAAAACGCGTTTTGTACGATTATTACGAAAAATCTCGAATAAATCGTATAGTTTAGGCAATATTCGGTGTTTCGTTTAACCGTTGCCGTTTTATACGATTTCCTCGAGTTCTTTTTGAGAAACAAAGTTTTACGGTTTTTATCGTAAAACTCAAACGATAGGACGGATCGAGACGAAACGGGAGACATTTCGACCGTGATTCGGAATACGATTGTGTCGAAGGGCGCTTGCCTTGAATCAAGGATGTGGGAGATCGAGGCTCGGGATGGTCGGCTGGACGTACGGTGAGCTAGTTCAGCTTGTCCAGGTTGCCGTATAGCGAGTTAGGCGATAAGAACCCTTGGGGTTAAGTCAGTGCCTCTTGGGCGATCTAGGCGTTCGGTTCAGCTCGCCGTTCGGCGAGCTACCCGGGAAGCTTCTAGCTCGCCCAACAGCGAGCTAAGTCAGCTGGCTCAGCTTTCCGTTGGGCGAGCTAATTGGGACGAGACTAGCTCACCCAACGGCAAGCTAAACCGGCTGGCTTAGCTTGCCGTTGGGTGATTAGTCGTGTCGGCCTAGCTCGCGTTTTACGGCGGTTTCGGTTTTTCGCGGTTTTTGTGCTTAACTCGGACGATCGGGTAATTGACCTTTGTTTCATTTTTCCGAGATAACGATTTTCCGAGTATTCCGTGGATTTCCTTTGTTCGGAAATCTCTTTGGATTTATAAAACGATTTATTGAGTTTTATAAAACGATTTATCGATTTTTATAAAATGATTCTTCGAGTTTTATAAAAGGATTTCTCAAGTTTTATGAAACGATTCTTCGATTTTTATTAAACGATTTCTCGAGTTTTATAAAATGATTTTCGAGTTTTATAAAACGATTTCTCGAGTCTTATAAAACGATTTCTCGAGTTTTATAAAATGACTTCTCGAGTTTTATAAAACGATTCTTCGTGTTTTATAAAACAATTTCTCGAGTTTTATAAAACGATTTCTCGAGTTTTATAAAATGGCTTCTCGAGTTTTATAAAATAATTCCTCGATTTCTCGAGTTTTATAAAACAATCTCTCGAGTTTTATAAAACTGAAACTTCTTTTATAAAACAATATCTCGAGTTTTATAAAACGATTTCTCGAGTTTTATAAAATGATCTCTCGAATTTTATAAAACAGAATCTTCTTTTACTAAACGATTTCTCGATTTTTACAAAATGATCTCTCGAGTTTTACAAAACGATCTCTCGAGTTTTATAAAACAAAATCTTCTTTTATAAAACGATTTCTCGAGTTTTACAAAACGATCTCTCGAGTTTTATAAAACGTTTTTTTATTTTTACTTTTGCGGAGACTTTTAGCCATTGATTCCGTCGTGACCGATTTTGACACCAACAGTTAGCCCCCCAACTCGCTAAAATCTTGAGCTTCTAGCGTAAGGTTCTTGCGAGTGGTTAGCCAATTTTAGTTAAGTTAGGAGGATATAATGGTTGGAAAGGTCCGTCGAGAGTGATCTTTCCATTCTCCAAGAAGCGGAATGCGTTTAAGATTAGGGCTGCGCCATGTGAAGGCTGCCTACGTACCCTTTTGAGGGGATCAAGCCTTTCGTAGTTCATTTTGGAGTTAAGGTTCGTATGACCTGTTTCCTAGCAAGACCTTGACGGTCTAGCTATATGTCGTTTAGCATATTGATGTTGATGGCATCTTGTATTGGACCTTTGCCGGCCTTGAGACTAACCTCGTAGGCCGTTTGGTCTGGCCGAGCGTGGCTGTTATAGTTTTTCGGACTGGCCTTGTGCGACTCTCAGTCCCTGCCGCTTTTGCGGCATTATTAAAAATCAGTTTGCGTTTTTAAGAGCGTGTTTTAATTCGTATGAATGTAGAGGGAAGAATATGAGTTGATATTGAGGGAGGTCCGCGAGTTGTCGTCTCGCATTCCTTTTTCCCTTAGTGTATCGCCTTATTCGTTTGCTCGTTTTAGGATGTTTAGCAAATCGAGTGAGCGTTTAGATATAGACGAAGAGACATGCCTTTAGGATCTCGATTCATGCCTTGAGACGTTAGAGACCAGTGTGCTGGGTTTAGGGAAAGACCTAGGTTTACTTTAGGATTGAGGCTGTGCGATAACTAGTCAGCTTTCGTTTTGCCTGTTGTGATTTTAACCTGATTCCATACCGATTTAGAATCCTCAATAGGTTCTCGGCTTATACGATTCAACTGGTTGGAACCGAGCATCTCACCGGGAACAATTTCTAAGTTACCCGAAAGTGCGGACCAACTGTTTTGTTCGTTGACTCCACTGTTGTTAGTTTCCAAGTTGTATCTATCATCTGAAAAAAAACCGTACTCAAGTCTCTTTCTCAGTAAGCTCCTCAACATACTTGTACGCTGAAGGATATCTCACTTTAAAGGAGGCGTAAGCAGAGTTAAACTCCGTCACTGTGTAACACTTAGCCAACTCCATAAATTTTCATGCGACAATGGCTTAGCTGGCTTTGGAATCATGTCCTCTTACGTTTTGGGCCAAATGCCATATACAATGGCTGTTGGACTCAAAATTGGGCGCATTAATTTTGAAAATACGAGATCTGTTACATATTAAAGATAGGAGACAATCGAGCGAGCCCACTAAGAGTTCATGACATAAGACGAGAATGAGCACTGGATCTGATGGCCGCAATAAGGCCCAGGCCCATATCCCACCATCATATCGTGGTCAGTGAATACGATGAGGTCGAGGTGAGATCCCGAAGATCGCGGAAGCAGTTAGAAGAGGAGAAGGCTATAAAATGAAAGCTAGAACGAAGTGCGAGGGACACTTCTCGAGTTAATCATAAAGCTTGGCAATGTTCGATGTTAATCGTAAAGCTTGGCAATGTTCGATGTTTCGATTAATCATTGCCGTTTTCTACGATTTACTCGGGGTTTTATTAAAAACGCGTTTTGTACGATTATTACGAAAAATCTCGAATAAATCGTATAGTTTAGGCAATATTCGGTGTTTCGTTTAACCGTTGCCGTTTTATACGATTTCCTCGAGTTCTTTTTGAGAAACAAAGTTTTACGGTTTTTATCGTAAAACTCAAACGATAGGACGGATCGAGACGAAACGGGAGACATTTCGACCGTGATTCGGAATACGATTGTGTCGAAGGGCGTTTGCCTTGAATCAAGGATGTGGGAGATCGAGGCTCGGGATGGTCGGCTGGACGTACGGTGAGCTAGTTCAGCTTGTCCAGGTTGCCGTATAGCGAGTTAGGCGATAAGAACCCTTGGGGTTAAGTCAGTGCCTCTTGGGCGATCTAGGCGTTCGGTTCAGCTCGCCGTTCGGCGAGCTACCCGGGAAGCTTCTAGCTCGCCCAACAGCGAGCTAAGTCAGCTGGCTCAGCTTTCCGTTGGGCGAGCTAATTGGGACGAGACTAGCTCACCCAACGGCGAGCTAAACCGGCTGGCTTAGCTTGCCGTTGGGTGATTAGTCGTGTCGGCCTAGCTCGCGTTTTACGGCGGTTTCGGTTTTTCGCGGTTTTTGTGCTTAACTCGGACGATCGGGTAATTGACATTTGTTTCATTTTTCCGAGATAACGATTTTCCGAGTATTCCGTGGATTTCCTTTGTTCGGTAATCTCTTTGGATTTATAAAACGATTTATTGAGTTTTATAAAACGATTTATCGATTTTTATAAAATGATTCTTCGAGTTTTATAAAACGATTTCTCAAGTTTTATGAAACGATTCTTCGATTTTTATTAAACGATTTCTCGAGTTTTATAAAATGATTTTCGAGTTTTATAAAACGATTTCTCGAGTCTTATAAAACGATTTCTCGAGTTTTATAAAATGACTTCTCGAGTTTTATAAAACGATTCTTCGTGTTTTATAAAACAATTTCTCGAGTTTTATAAAACGATTTCTCGAGTTTTATAAAATGGCTTCTCGAGTTTTATAAAATAATTCCTCGATTTCTCGAGTTTTATAAAACGATCCCTCGAGTTTTATAAAACTGAAACTTCTTTTATAAAACAATATCTCGAGTTTTATAAAACGATTTCTCGAGTTTTATAAAATGATCTCTCGAATTTTATAAAACAGAATCTTCTTTTACTAAACGATTTCTCGAGTTTTACAAAATGATCTCTCGAGTTTTACAAAACGATCTCTCGAGTTTTATAAAACAGAATCTTCTTTTATAAAACGATTTCTCGAGTTTTACAAAACGATCTCTCGAGTTTTATAAAACGTTTTTTTATTTTTACTTTTGCGGAGACTTTTAGCCATTGATTCCGTCGTGACCGATTTTGACACCAACAGTTAGCCCCCCAACTCGCTAAAATCTTGAGCTTCTAGCGTAAGGTTCTTGCGAGTGGTTAGACAATTTTAGTTAAGTTAGGAGGATATAATGGTTGGAAAGGTCCGTCGAGAGTGATCTTTCCATTCTCCAAGAAGCGGAATGCGTTTAAGATTAGGGCTGCGCCATGTGAAGGCTGCCTACGTACCCTTTTGAGGGGATCAAGCCTTTCGTAGTTCATTTTGGAGTTAAGGTTCGTATGACCTGTTTCCTAGCAAGACCTTGACGGTCTAGCTATATGTCGTTTAGCATATTGATGTTGATGGCATCTTGTATTGGACCTTTGCCGGCCTTGAGACTAACCTCGTAGGCCGTTTGGTCTGGCCGAGCGTGGCTGTTATAGTTTTTCGGACTGGCCTTGTGCGACTCTCAGTCCCTGCCGCTTTTGCGGCATTATTAAAAATCAGTTTGCGTTTTTAAGAGCGTGTTTTAATTCGTATGAATGTAGAGGGAAGAATATGAGTTGATATTGAGGGAGGTCCGCGAGTTGTCGTCTCGCATTCCTTTTTCCCTTAGTATATCGCCTTATTCGTTTGCTCGTTTTAGGATGTTTAGCAAATCGAGTGAGCGTTTAGATATAGACGAAGAGACATGCCTTTAGGATCTCGATTCATGCCTTGAGACGTTAGAGACCAGTGTGCTGAGTTTAGGGCAAGACCTAGGTTTACTTTAGGATTGAGGCTGTGCGATAACTAGTCAGCTTTCGTTTTGCCTGTTGTGATTTTAACCTGATTCCATACCGATTTAGAATCCTCAATAGGTTCTCGGCTTATACGATTCAACTGGTTGGAACCGAGCATCTCACCGGGAACAATTTCTAAGTTACCCGAAAGTGCGGACCAAATGTTTGGATTTCTTTTATAGCACTATTACCCTTGTGTCGGGTGTTTGAGAGCTATCTCTGCGAGATAACTTAAGTTTGTTTAGGACTGTTGCGAGTTTGTTGTGATCAGCAACAAAATTTTTAGGTGATAGATGTTTACGTTGTTTTGGCCTTCGCGAAGGATACGTACGTTAAGAAGTTTTGCGTACTTTTATAGTCGCGGATGGACTGTTAGGGTCTTCCAAGAAAATGACTTCATCGAGGAAGGTGTTTGTATCAAAAAACTATTCTCCGGGCATCTGCGACGTCTCGCAGTGCCGGAAGCTGGTTTATATGCCGCGTTTCGTGTTTGAAACGTTTGCGGGCTCGAAAATGTTTTGCGGTGTTGCGGGGGTTTTGTCTTAACTCTGCTTTGCAGGAACACTTTGGTTCGTTTGCGGATATTCACAATCAAAAATCACGTTCCTGCTTGGATGTTAAGTAGTTTTATGGTTTGTGCTAGAGCAATTAGGACCGAGAGGTCGCGTAAGTTGCTTCCCTGAAACGAAGCGTTTTTTATTACGGTGCTTTGTGAGGTGTTGACCTTCCGAGATTCGTACGGCTTCAGGAGCTCTTTTATGAGTATTGTCTTACACGTCGGATTTTGTACGCAACTTGCTTCGTAGATAGAGTGAATCGTGAGAATACAGAACTTAGCCGATTTTTGACAAGTTTGTATTATCCGTTGAATGTATTAGTCTTGGCGTGAAGGTTGTATTCAGCCGCACAGCCAAGGTCGTATTTGTTAGAGGATTAGTTTCATCGATGATTTGGAACCGCCTATTCTTCGTTCTTCGTCTTTTGACTTACTTTTCTTTGACGAATTACCAGTAAGAGTATCGGAGCGGGGAGAATACTTAACCATCGGAGTTCATGTTCTTGTTTCTTCTTACTGCTGGTTTTATTTAACCGACTAGGTGCGCTTTGTATATCAAAAAATCAATCACGTTTTTATGATTGAATGTTTTCGACTTAGTATGGCAGAGTTTCGTAAAACCGGATTGCTTTTAGAGAGTTGGATCTCTCGTATAGTTTAGGCACATTGGTATTAAGTCAACCGTTGCCGTTTTTGACGATTGATTCGAACTTATATGAAGAAACAAGTCTTTGCGGTTTTATCGTAAAATCCCGATGGAAATTCCGATTGAGATGAAACGAGAATCAGCGCCATCAATACTCGAGAGAGAAACTCGAGGATTGGTTCAGCTCGACGTAAGGCAAGTCGGGTGAACCCTTTCAGCTCGCCGTGTGGCGATCTGGAGGGTAAGAACCCTTTGGGCAAAGTCAGCGCCACTTGGGCGAGCTAGGCATTTGGTTCAGCTCTACCTTCAGCGAGCTGAGCCAGCTGGGTTTAGCTCTACGTTTCGCGAGCTGATCCAGATGGGTTTAGCTCTACGTTCGGCGAGCTGAGCCACCTGGGTTTAGCTCTACGTTGGGCGAGCTGAGCCAGCTGGGTTTAGCTCTACGTTCGGCGAGCTGAGCCAGCTGGGTTTAGCTCTACGTTCGGCGAGCTGAGCCAGCTGGGTTTAGCTCTACGTTCGGCGAGCTGAGCCAGCTGGGTTTAGCTCTACGTTGGGCGAGCTGAGCCAGCTGGGTTTAGCTCTACGTTCGGCGAGCTGAGCCAGCTGGGTTTAGCTCTACGTTCGGCGAGCTGAGCCAGCTGGGTTTAACTATACGTTCGGCAAGCTAAGAGTTTGGTTTGGATGATCTCGATTCGTCGAGTTGACTTGTTTTCGTCGTAGAATCTCAACGGAAAGTCCGATTGAGACAAAACAAAAATCTGTACGATCGAGATTGGAATAGGATCAGAGGCTTAGGATCCCGAGAATCATGTCCAACTCACCATTGGGCGAGCTGGTCAAACCTTCACACGTTGAGATTTCTCCGATTTGGTTAAGGGGTTTGATTGGTTTTATCGTTGCCCTTTTGTTTAGACGGAGAAATCACGATCTCGTTTCGTGCTCTTTCCGTGGTGAAGATTCGAGATTAAGTTTTCGATTTTATTAATTACTACAGCGTTTGCGTGAGGCTGCCTACGTACCCCTTTCGAGGATCAAGTCGAACGTAGTTCAGTTGATAGAGCTGGACCAGAGATCCAACTGCCTGGGTGAGTTCTTCTAGTAATTGAGCGCCAGTCATAGAAACCAAACTTGTCGAGGAAAAGCCTAAGTTTCTAAGTGCGGAAAATTCTAAGTCTAGAAAAATTGTAAAAGTCTCAGATGAGAGCTCTGAAATTCGCCCCCCTGCTTCTACCCCATGCCTCTTGCTTATATACTCCCTTCCTAGGCGGTTTAGTCTTTCTATTTCGCCCAGATTCGAGTTTAACGGGAATCTTCCATTTATCTCGATCTTTCCTTTTTTCCGCGGAAATCTTCTATTTATCCTCAAACTTGACATTTATCTTCAAGTTTGACATTTATCTTCTTTCTGCGAGTAAATCGCAAAAAAAATGTCGTATCTTCGGGTTGGACTTCGTATAAAGTAGCGAGTGGCTTTTACCGTGTTTTAGGACTTTCCGAGCCGTTTTGCGATAAATCCGTTTTACGACTTTAGACGAGATCGTTTCCTGATACGATGCCGTTTTTAGATAAGTTTCTCGAGTTAATCGTAAATCTAGGCAATGTTCGATGTTTCGATTAATCGTTGCCGTTTTCTACAATTTACTCAAGGTTTTATTAAAATCGCGTTTTGTACGATTTTATGAAAAATCTCGAAAAAATCGTATAGTTAAGGCAATATTTGGTGTTTCGTTTAACCGTTGCCGTTTTATATGATTTCGTCGAGTTCTTTTCGAGAAAAAAGGTTTTACGGTGTTTATCGTAAAACTCGAACAATAGGACGGATCGAGACGAAACGGGAGACATTTCGACCGTGATTCGAAATGCGATCGTGTCGAAGGACGTATGCCTTGAATCAAGGATCTGAGAGATCGAGGCTGGGGATAGTCGGCTCGACGTACGGCGAGCTAGTTCAGCTTGGCAGGTCGCCGTATGGCGAGCTAGGCGATAAGAACCCTTGGGGCAAAGTCAGTGCCTCTTGGGCGAGCTAGGCGCTTGGTTCAGCTCGCCGTTCGGCGAGCTACCCGGGAAGCTTCTAGCTCGCCCAACGGCGAGCTAAGCTGGCTGGCTTAGCTCGCCGTTGGGCGAGCTAGTCGTGTCGGGACTAGCTCGCATTTTACGGTGGTTTTGGTTTTTCGCGGTTTTTGTACTTAATAACGGACGATCGTGTAATCGACGTTTGTTTCGTTTTTCCGAGATAACGATTTTTCGAGTTTTCCGTGGATTTCCTTTGTTCGAAAATCTCTTTGGGTTTATAAAACGATTTCTTGAGTTTTATAAAACGATTTATCGAGTTTTATAAAACGATTTATCGAGTTTTATAAAACCCATTCTTCGAGTTTTATAAAACGATTTCTCGTGTTTTATAAAACGATTCTTCGAGTTCTATAAAACGATGTCTCGAGTTTTATAAAACAATTTCTCGAGTTTATAAAACGATTTCTCGAGTTTTATAAAACGATTTCTCGAGTCTTATAAAACGATTTCTCGAGTTTTATAAAATGACTTCTCGTGTTTTATAAAACGATTCTTTGAGTTTTACAAACAAAATTCTCGAGTTTTATAATACGATTTCTCGAGTTTTATAAAACGGCTTCTCGAGTTTTATAAAACAATTCCTCAATTTCTTGAGTTTTATAAAACGATTTCTCGAGTTTTATAAAACGATCTCTCGAGTTTTATAAAACGGAAACTTCTTTGATAAAACGTTTTCTCGAGTTTTATAAAACGCTTTCTCGAGTTTTATAAAATGATCTCTCGAGTTTTATAAAACGAAATCTTGTTTTATAAAATGATTTCTCGAGTTTTACAAAACGATCTCTCGAGTTTTATAAAACGGAATCTTATTTTATAAAACGATTTCTCAAGTTTTACAAAACAATCTCTCGAGTTTTATAAAACATATTTTTATTTTTACTTTTGTGGAGACTTTTAGCCATTGACACCAACAAAGGCTGTGGAATAGGATACTGTTACACGAAGTCTTAACTTTAGACGACTTATGATATCTCTCGGAACAAGAGTTCTCACTTGTCCGTGTTATTCCTCATTCAAAAAAGATGGAAATAATTCTCCTGAGCCTTTCCTTTTGCTGTTGTTGCTTTTACTTTGACTGGTTCGAGAGCATATATGCACACCCGTATTCCTCCTAACTGAAAATATTTCGGTTCGTGGAGTTTTTCAGTTTGCAAACCATATTTACATCTTCCTTCACAACATGTTACCACCAAGCGTCTACAATCCAACTTTTTGGTAACATAACGAGAGCATTCACCAAATGCGACTCTATCCAGCACCTCTTGAATTATTATTTTTTATTTGTAAATTACTGAAGCTTACTAAGACCCAAACCATCTTCCCATTCCTCTATAACTGGACTACATTTTGCTACAGGTGGCTGCTTAACATACTTATCTTCCACATCAGTATCTATACCGCACAAGTATCCATCGCAGCTGTGGTGTCTGTCTCTGCTGTGGTGTCTGCCTCTGCTGCGGTGTCCGTCTCTGATGTGGTGTCCGTTTCCATACAATCATCTGCTATTGTATCATCATCCTTTTCTGCCTTTAACACCTTCTTCTGCTGGTTTGCTTGTCTTTCTTGTACATCAAGACTTATTGCATTAGGTCCGATTTTATCATCATTTCCCTCCTAGATTTTGTAGTTCACACCAAAGGGAACTTATGTCGACTCTCGACAACTTCTCTAATTGATCTGACCTACTAGTCTGTTGCACTACCAAAAGACATCTACGGTTATCTTTCTCAATGGACATTAAGTAAAAATAACAAATCCTCATCATCACAAATAGTTAACTCTTTCTGACATCCAACCACCATCGACATGTAGCTCAATCCTAGTTTTACCTTACATCCATCCAACACAATCTTGTTATACAACCTTTCTTCTACCATTACCAAACTTATATCCTCCATTGTTTTCTTCAATTTTATACTATACATGCGACCTTTGAACTGGAAGTGTAGGATCACGTGTTTCATCATTGTACCCTGCAAAAACAATAGAATAAAGTTCAATTATTATACCAGTTATTCTGAGTTCCACTGATTTGTCAACCTATAGTATTAACAAGTTCTCTAAAGTTATACCAGTTATTGTACAATTATTAGTAATACTAGTAATACCTAGTTATATTAGTTATGCCTTGTTATACCTAGTTTTATTTATAACTTCAGTTGAGGAGTCGTGTACGATTGATTGAGATCTCCATAATTGAATCCCATACATTCAAACACATATACAAATCGACCCAGAATCAATGGAGACTTGAATCAATGTCGTTTCAACACCAATGTGCACATCCCAAATTCATCAAATTGAATTATAAACCCTAAAACCAATTTACTATCCATTGCAGCTCGAGGAGGGAGGATGAGAGAAGAACTAACCTGCATTCCGACCTGTACGGAAGGAATGCTCGGCGGTGGAAACTTTACGGAAGGAATGCTCGGCGGTGGAAACTTTGTGGCCCAACAACGTTAACAGAGAAGCTATCGACGTTGATGACTCAATGTGAAGAGAGAGGATGGAGCTCAGCGATGAATGAACTGGGAAGCTTTTTTTTTTTCTTTTAATTTCAGATTTGTTTTAATTTTAATTGAATCACAAACTGTTAAATCGACCAACATTCTCTCAAACAATTCCAACCGAAATCAGCATTCGAAAACCAAACCACTAAAATTCAATTTCGTTTTTAAAAAATAAAAATAAAATAAAAATCAATCACTAAGGTTATAATCGTCAATTCACATTTTTTAAGTAAATGGGGGCATATGGGATTTAGGGAGCCCATACGAAATTTTATTATCCCCTTACCAGGGGAAATGCCTCTTGCGAGAGAGAGAGAGAGAGAGAGAGACATAGAGAGAGAGAGAGAGAGAGAGAGAGAGAGCATAGGATCAAATGTATTAATAGCCAGAAATGACAATCTTAATTTTGATAGATTGTCCAATAAGAAAGAAGGTAGAGGATTAACAAAAAAATGACTTACAACCTTCAGATTCAAAATAATTAATGGTCAAAACTGCTTTTTATTTGATAGTTGTTTTAGATATTATATTTCGGAGGGAGATAAGAAAATGCTATGATTCCGTTCGTGGCATCGTGATACAAAATTGCTATGGTTCTAGAATATTTGCTACGCAATAGAGATGATCATTTTCGTATTATATCTGAAATTATTGTAGCAAACAAGGTCAGATATGAGACGAAAATTATTATCTCTATTGCGTAGCAAATATCCTAGAATCGTAGCAATTTTGTATCATGATGCCACGAACGGAATCATAGCATTTCCTAGCTATTTTTTTGCTACACTCGTGCCGTAGAATTTCGTAGAGGTAAATATGCTACAAAGTTTAGTAGCAAATTGTAGCACCTTGCTTTCTAAGATTCTGACACACTGAATTCTTGCTACGCTCATATAGCGGCGTTATGAGTTGCGTAGCTTTTCGTGGCTATGCTCGTATATAGCTACAAAATTTCTGCCATTGCTACAAAATAAAATGTAGACGTGGGCAGTTTTTTACTAGTGTTTCTTTTTTTTTTTGGGTCAAAGCAATAACTTAAAATAGCTTGTGTAATCTGAGTTGCTACATATTATTCTTGTATGATTCCATTTAACTTAGTTCCATTTAACTTAACCCTATTAAATACTACGTACCCCTTTCGAGGATCAAGTCGAACGTAGTTCAGTTGATAGAGCTGGACCAGAGATCCAACTGCCTGGGTGAGTTCTTCTAGTAATTGAGCGCCAGTCATAGAAACCAAACTTGTCGAGGAAAAGCCTAAGTTTCTAAGTGCGGAAAATTCTAAGTCTAGAAAAATTGTAAAAGTCTCAGATGAGAGCTCTGAAATTCGCCCCCCTGCTTCTACCCCATGCCTCTTGCTTATATACTCCCTTCCTAGGCGGTTTAGTCTTTCTATTTCGCCCAGATTCGAGTTTAACGGGAATCTTCCATTTATCTCGATCTTTCCTTTTTTCCGCGGAAATCTTCTATTTATCCTCAAACTTGACATTTATCTTCAAGTTTGACATTTATCTTCTTTCTGCGAGTAAATCGCAAAAACAATGTCGTAACTTCGGGTTGGACTTCGTATAAAGTCGCGAGTGGCTTTTACCATGTTTTAGGACTTTCCGAGCCGTTTTGCGATAAATCCGTTTTACGACTTTAGACGAGATCGTTTCCTGATACGATGCCGTTTTTAGATAAGTTTCTCGAGTTAATCGTAAATCTAGGCAATGTTCGATGTTTCGATTAATCGTTGCCGTTTTCTACGATTTACTCAAGGTTTTATTAAAATCGCGTTTTGTACGATTTTATGAAAAATCTCGAAAAAATCGTATAGTTAAGGCAATATTTGGTGTTTCGTTTAACCGTTGCCGTTTTATATGATTTCGTCGAGTTCTTTTCGAGAAAAAAGGTTTTACGGTGTTTATCGTAAAACTCGAACAATAGGACGGATCGAGACGAAACGGGAGACATTTCGACCGTGATTCGAAATGCGATCGTGTCGAAGGACGTATGCCTTGAATCAAGGATCTGAGAGATCGAGGCTGGGGATTGTCGGCTCGACGTACGGCAAGCTAGTTCAGCTTGGCAGGTCGCCGTATGGCGAGCTAGGCGATAAGAACCCTTGGGGCAAAGTCAGTGCCTCTTGGGCGAGCTAGGCGCTTGGTTCAGCTCGCCGTTCGGCGAGCTACCCGGGAAGCTTCTAGCTCGCCCAACGGCGAGCTAGTCGTGTCGGGACTAGCTCGCATTTTACGGTGGTTTTGGTTTTTCGCGGTTTTTGTACTTAATAACGGACGATCGTGTAATCGACGTTTGTTTCGTTTTTCCGAGATAACGATTTTTCGAGTTTTCCGCGGATTTCCTTTGTTCGAAAATCTCTTTGGGTTTATAAAACGATTTCTTGAGTTTTATAAAACGATTTATCGAGTTTTATAAAACGATTTATCGAGTTTTATAAAACCCATTCTTCGAGTTTTATAAAACGATTTCTCGTGTTTTATAAAACGATTCTTCGAGTTCTATAAAACGATGTCTCGAGTTTTATAAAACAATTTCTCGAGTTTATAAAACGATTTCTCGAGTTTTATAAAACGATTTCTCGAGTCTTATAAAACGATTTCTCGAGTTTTATAAAATGACTTCTCGTGTTTTATAAAACGATTCTTTGAGTTTTACAAACAAAATTCTCGAGTTTTATAATACGATTTCTCGAGTTTTATAAAACGGCTTCTCGAGTTTTATAAAACAATTCCTCAATTTCTCGAGTTTTATAAAACGATTTCTCGAGTTTTATAAAACGATCTCTCGAGTTTTATAAAACGGAAACTTCTTTGATAAAACGTTTTCTCGAGTTTTATAAAACGCTTTCTCGAGTTTTATAAAATGATCTCTCGAGTTTTATAAAACGAAATCTTCTTTTATAAAATGATTTCTCGAGTTTTACAAAACGATCTCTCGAGTTTTATAAAACGGAATCTTATTTTATAAAACGATTTCTCAAGTTTTACAAAACGATCTCTCGAGTTTTATAAAACATATTTTTATTTTTACTTTTGTGGAGACTTTTAGCCATTGATTCCGTCGTGACCGATTTTGACACCAACAAAGGCTGTGGAATAGGATACTGTTACACGAAGTCTTAACTTTAGACGACTTATGATATCTCTCGGAACAAGAGTTCTCACTTGTCCGTGATATTCCTCATTCAAAAAAGATGGAAATAATTCTCCTGAGCCTTTCCTTTTGCTGTTGTTGCTTTTACTTTGACTGGTTCGAGAGCATATATGCACACCCGTATTCCTCCTAACTGAAAATATTTCGGTTCGTGGAGTTTTTCAGTTTGCAAACCATATTTACATCTTCCTTCACAACATGTTACCACCAAGCGTCTACAATCCAACTTTTTGGTAACATAACGAGAGCATTCACCAAATGCGACTCTATCCAGCACCTCTTGAATTATTATTTTTTATTTGTAAATTACTGAAGCTTACTAAGACCCAAACCATCTTCCCATTCCTCTATAACTGGACTACATTTTGCTACAGGTGGCTGCTTAACATACTTATCTTCCACATCAGTATCTATACCGCACAAGTATCCATCGCAGCTGTGGTGTCTGTCTCTGCTGTGGTGTCTGCCTCAGCTGCGGTGTCCGTCTCTGATGTGGTGTCCGTTTCCATACAATCATCTGCTATTGTATCATCATCCTTTTCTGCCTTTAACACCTTCTTCTGCTGGTTTGCTTGTCTTTCTTGTACATCAAGACTTATTGCATTAGGTCCGATTTTATCATCATTTCCCTCCTAGATTTTGTAGTTCACACCAAAGGGAACTTATGTCGACTCTCGACAACTTCTCTAATTGATCTGACCTACTAGTCTGTTGCACTACCAAAAGACATCTACGGTTATCTTTCTCAATGGACATTAAGTAAAAATAACAAATCCTCATCATCACAAATAGTTAACTCTTTCTGACATCCAACCACCATCGACATGTAGCTCAATCCTAGTTTTACCTTACATCCATCCAGCACAATCTTGTTATACAACCTTTCTTCTACCATTACCAAACTTATATCCTCCATTGTTTTCTTCAATTTTATACTATACATGCGACCTTTGAACTGGAAGTGTAGGATCACGTGTTTCATCATTGTACCCTGCAAAAACAATAGAATAAAGTTCAATTATTATACCAGTTATTCTGAGTTCCACTGATTTGTCAACCTATAGTATTAACAAGTTCTCTAAAGTTATACCAGTTATTGTACAATTATTAGTAATACTAGTAATACCTAGTTATATTAGTTATGCCTTGTTATACCTAGTTTTATTTATAACTTCAATTGAGGAGTCGTGTACGATTGATTGAGATCTCCATAATTGAATCCCATACATTCAAACACATATACAAATCGACCCAGAATCAATGGAGACTTGAATCAATGCCGTTTCAACACCAATGTGCACATCCCAAATTCATCAAATTGAATTATAAACCCTAAAACCAATTTACTATCCATTGCAGCTCGAGGAGGGAGGATGAGAGAAGAACTAACCTGCATTCCGACCTGTACGGAAGGAATGCTCGGCGGTGGAAACTTTACGGAAGGAATGCTCGGCAGTGGAAACTTTGTGGCCCAACAACGTTAACAGAGAAGCTATCGACGTTGATGACTCAATGTGAAGAGAGAGGATGGAGCTCAGCGATGAATGAACTGGGAAGCTTTTTTTTTTCTTTTAATTTCAGATTTGTTTTAATTTTAATTGAATCACAAACTGTTAAATCGACCAACATTCTCTCAAACAATTCCAACCGAAATCAGCATTCCAAAACCAAACCACTAAAATTCAATTTCGTTTTTAAAAAATAAAAATAAAATAAAAATCAATCACTAAGGTTATAATCGTCAATTCACATTTTTTAAGTAAATGGGGGCATATGGGATTTAGGGAGCCCATACGAAATTTTATTATCCCCTTACCAGGGGAAATGCCTCTTGCGAGAGAGAGAGAGAGAGAGAGAGAGACATAGAGAGAGAGAGAGAGAGCATAGGATCAAATGTATCAATAGCCAGAAATGACAATCTTAATTTTGATAGATTGTCCAATAAGAAAGAAGGTAGAGGATTAACAAAAAAATGACTTACAACCTTCAGATTCAAAATAATTAATGGTCAAAACTGCTTTTTATTTGATAGTTGTTTTAGATATTATATTTCGGAGGGAGATAAGAAAATGCTATGATTCCGTTCGTGGCATCGTGATACAAAATTGCTATGGTTCTAGAATATTTGCTACGCAATAGAGATGATCATTTTCGTATTATATCTGAAATTATTGTAGCAAACAAGGTCAGATATGAGACGAAAATTATTATCTCTATTGCGTAGCAAATATCCTAGAATCGTAGCAATTTTGTATCATGATGCCACGAACGGAATCATAGCATTTCCTAGCTATTTTTTTGCTACACTCGTGCCGTAGAATTTCGTAGAGGTAAATATGCTACAAAGTTTAGTAGCAAATTGTAGCACCTTGCTTTCTAAGATTCTGACACACTGAATTCTTGCTACGCTCATATAGCGGCGTTATGAGTTGCGTAGCTTTTCGTGGCTATGCTCGTATATAGCTACAAAATTTCTGCCATTGCTACAAAATAAAATGTAGACGTGGGCAGTTTTTTACTAGTGTTTCTTTTTTTTTTTGGGTCAAAGCAATAACTTAAAATAGCTTGTGTAATCTGAGTTGCTACATATTATTCTTGTATGATTCCATTTAACTTAACCCTATTAAATATCAAGTCTTCTGTTACACATAATATAACAAGAGTGTACTGATAGCATCAAGATATACTTATCTAATATGTGTGTGTATAACAACAATATATAAGCATCAAAATGTAGTCACAAAGGGAAACAAGCAATATGATTTATAAACGAAAAGGTACAAACCACTTAGGTCTCATACTGACCACTGTCCAATGGAATCAGTGTTATCATTCTGCTGTGGGAACTGTTTCTGCAATAATTCAGGTGAGAAAGGGAGATTTGGAATAGGTTGATGATCAGCGGAAAAGAATGGAGAAGGAGGATGATGAGAGATGTAACTAGTACATGAAATGTTGTTATGGTCTTGCTCTTGGTACTGGATATGATGATTATGTTGTGCTTGTTGCTGTTGTCTTTGGTTTGGGCTACTGGCTTTTTCTCCTTCGGTTTCTCGGTATTTGTTTAGATAGACCTTTAACGGAGTCACATAGTCTTCAAATCCAAGAGTTGTAATTGCCCAAATGATGTCATCTCCATTGATGGTTTTCCTCTTCTCTCTTTGACACTTATCAGAAGCTTCACCAGTAACAAAACTGATGAACTCTGATACACATACTTGAACGGTTTCTTTGGCATCTTTTGAGATCTTACCATTACTGGGAAGAACCTTTTTCATAATTCTTCCGACATTAGCAATTGGAAGAAAACGATCTTGTTCTTTATTGTTGTTATTGTTCTTTGAATAGGGGCTTCCTAGATTTGTTTTGGCTACTCCAGGAGATTCATGATTCTCCTCTGGGCATTCTTGAGTCATATCTATCTTTCTTTATTTTCTGAGACGTAATATTTTACTAGATCTGATTTTATGGTTAAGCTTAGTGCTTGACCTTAGGTAACTTACCTATTTATGGATTTCTTACTAAATTTGGAACTTCCGGTGACTCGGTCTTTTTCTACACGTGTGCATAAAGGTGTTAGATGGGTTAACCGGCTTATTTAACCTTTTATGCAGTGGCTAAGATACTTTTTTTAATTTAATAGGCTGGTCTACCAGGATCAATAGTTTAGTAACATTAACTCTATCCCGCTCTGCCTGATGACTGAGAGACTTCTTTAGTTCATCACATAGGTAGAAACAGTTGCTAGGGAGACTGTGTTTAATATCTAAATATTTTCTATAAATGGGGAGTAACCTATAAATTTACAACTAGGTAATATCCCGCGTTTTGTGTGCAGTGAGATTATGTAAGGGAGATAAAAACTTTTAAACTATAGATACTAGTATTACTAGGGGAATAGCCCCGCGTAAGCGCGGAGATGTTGACAGTAGTTTGTGGTTATAATGTAATGCTATAGTTATGATAGGAAAGATAGAGTCGTAGGGTATTGTAGAGAGTTGAGAGTATGGTTTAAGAGGTTTTAGAGTACTCGATAGTTTCTGTGAAGGTATAGATTTAATTATTAATACATTGAACATAGGTGGAATATATTATGGAAATGGTGGATAAATATGATTGAAATTGCAAAGTTGTGGAATTTGGTAATCTTATAAGATTGTTTATGCTGACTTGAACATCTTAGTATTAAAAAAGGCATATAATATTAGTAATGTAGGGAAGTCGAAGTTAAGAAAAGACAAAAATTTAAGAGAGTCTGAAAAAAGGATTCTTTCTCGGCTGATTTTTTTGTTCGAATTCAGCGTACGAAAGCATGCATGCAATAACGAAAAAGTAGCAAAGTTTTTTAAGAAATAAAATAACATAACAGACTGTAAAACATAGAAAGTTTTGTGGGGTGATGGCTTGAGAGAGTTGTGTGTCTCACTTCCAGGTTTGTTTGCGACCTTCTTTTTCTGCTTCAGGTGTGGAGTTCTTGAAGAGTGGACCTTAAGCTGATGTCTGTAAAAGGTAGGTGTGGGGAGATTTTCATTTTGGTTATATCTGTCTCCTCATCCGCATTGCTTGACTCAATGAAGCATGAGTGGTAAGGTAGTTGTGTTTTATGGGATTGCTTATATGATATATTTAGTCTGTGTTGGAAGGTTCATGTATATAGAATAATTATAGCAGTTGTGACTCCCTGGCTTTTTGATTGGGTGAGTGAAGTGAAACACACATTTAAGCAAATGCCACTGACACTTATTTTGAAGTCATCTTAACGTATGTATATTGCAACGTCTGTGGCCTATGGTGGGTTAAGAGGCTCAATAAGTCCATGGTGTGTTGATAATTATTTTTGTTGTTATTAATTGAAAATATAATCAACAAACACAAATTTAAAGGTACGACAATTTTGAATGGCTTTATTGGCAAAATATTGCAATTGTACAATAACATACAATTATATATAATGTATATAACTAAATGCTATTTGATGTCTGTAGGGGTCAAAATCGGTACGACGGAATCAACGGCCGAAACTCCCCGCAAAAATATAAAAGGAATCGTTTTATAAAACCCGAAGAATCGTATTAAAAAAGTCAAGGATCGTTTTATAAAACTCGAGGATCGTTTTATAAAACTCGAGAATCATTTTATAAAACTCGAGAATCGTTTTATAAAACCCGAGGATCATTTTATAAAACTCGAGAATCGTTTTATAAAACTCGAGGATCGTTTTATAAAACTCGAGAATCGTTTTATAAAACTCGAAGAATCGTTTTATAAAACTCGAGAATCGTTTTATAAAACTCGGAGAATCGTTTTATCAAAATAGAAGAATCGTTTTATAAAACTCGAAGAATCGTTTTATAAAACTCGAAGAATCGTTTTATAAAACTCGAGAATCGTTTTATAAAACTCGAAGAATCGTTTTATAAAACTCGAAGAATCGTTTTATAAAACTCGAAGAATCGTTTTATATAACTCGAAAAATCGTTTTATAAAACTCGAGAATCGTTTTATAAAACTCAAAGAATCGTTTTATAAAACTCAAAGAATCGTTTTACAAAACCGCAAAAAAACCGAAACAGCCGTAAAACGCGAACTAGTCACGACTAGTTCGCCCATGGGCGAACTAAGAGGCACTTGACTAGTTCGCCCATCAGCAAACTAAGCCGGACTAGTCCATCTCGACTAGTTCGCCCATCGGCGAACTAGAGATTTCCCGGATATCCCGCGCCTCGATCTCCCGCATTCCCGATTCTAAATTTACGTCTTTCGACACGGTCGCGTTCTGAACCACGGCCGAAACATCTCTCGTTCCATCTCGATCCGACTTATCGTTCGAGTTTTACGATAAAAACCGTAAAACTTCGCTTTCTCGATAAAGAACTCGAAGAAATCGTATAAAACGGCAACGGTTAAACGAAACACCGAACATTGCCTAAACTATACGATTTATTCGAGATTTCTCGTTGAAATCATAAAAATCGTGTTTTTAATAAAAAACGTCGAGTAAATCGTAAAAAACGTATTTTTAATAAAAAGTCGAGTAAATCGTAAAACGTTACGATTAACTCGAGGAATTTATTAAAATCGATGTCAGATCAGGAAACAATCCCGTAAAAAGTTGGAAAACGGATTTATCGCAAAACGGCCCGGAAGGACCTAAAACGCGATAAAAACCCATCTCGCGATCTTAACGGAATCTAACCGGAAGATTCGATAAAGTTTTGACGATTTATTCGCAGAAGGAAAATAAATGTCAAGTTCGAAGATAAAAGGCAAGTTTGAAGATAAATAGAAGATTTCCGTAGAAGAAAAGGAAGGATCGAGAAAAATGGAAGATTCCCGAAATACTCAAATCCGGGCAAAATGGAAAGATCGAACCGTCAAGCCAATGAGTATATAAACTAGAGGCGTAGGGCAGAAGAGGGGGACGAGTTTTCAGAGCTTTCACCACCAAACTTAGCGTTTAGGCAATTTTCCGTTTTCGTTATCGAGCTGCGTCTCAACTAGGGTTTTAGTCTTAGATTGCTAGAACTAGGAATTTCGCCGACGGCTCACGCAGCTAAGGCAACTCTCGTTGTAACCGTTCTTACGCGAATTCGGAATAAGAATCCTTCTTGCTCTCAATCTCGTTTTTCTTTTTATATCTTTCAATTCATTCATATTAATCGCGTTCTTGGTTACTTGTCATTGGCTTTCGCAGAGATCCGGTTCCTCTGGAAAATTAGGGGTTTCCTAACTTTCCTTATTTAACCGAAATCGACAGGTGTGAATTTCGGTTCCCACAGTTTGGCGCTAGAAGGAGGGGGGGTCGGATTACTCTTACTCATAGCTGCAAAACGCTTGACCAAAACGATGTCTGGATGTATGAAAGACAAGGTCGCAACTCGCATAGACGCTGGTAAAACAAATCCAGCAGCGACTACTCGTACAGCCAACGCTCACGCAAACGCTTTAGTACTCGACAAAATCGAAGAATCGTTTTATAAAACTCGAGAATCGTTTTATAAAACTCGAAGAATCGTTTTATAAAACTCAAAGAATCGTTTTACGAAACCGCAAAAAACCGAAACAGCCGTAAAACGCGAACTAGTCACGACTAGTTCGCCCATGGGCGAACTAAGCCAAACTGGCTTAGTTCGCCGATGGGCGAACTAAGAGACACTCGACTAGTTCGCCCATCGGCGAACTAGAGATTTCCCGGATATCCCGTGCCTCGATCTCCCGCATTCCCGATTCGAAACTTACGTCTTTCGACACGGTCGCGTTCTGAATCACGGCCGAAACATCTCCCATTCCATCTCGATCCGACTTATCGTTCGAGTTTTACGATAAAAACCGTAAAACTTCGCTTTCTCGATAAAGAACTCGAAGAAATCGTATAAAACAGCAACGGTTAAACGAAACACCGAACATTGCCTAAACTATACGATTTATTCGAGATTTCTCGTTGAAATCATAAAAATCGTGTTTTTAATAAAAAACGTCGAGTAAATCGTAAAAAACGTATTTTTAATAAAAAGTCGAGTAAATCGTAAAACGTTACGATTAACTCGAGGAAATTATTAAAATCGATGTCAGATCAGGAAACAATCCCGTAAAAAGTTGGAAAACGGATTTATCGCAAAACGGCCCGGAAGGACCTAAAACGCGATAAAAACCCATCTCGCGATCTTAACGGAATATAACCGGAAGATTCGATAAAGTTTTGACGATTTATTCGCAGAAGGAAAATAAATGTCAAGTTCGAAGATAAAAGGCAAGTTTGAAGATAAATAGAAGATTTCCGTAGAAGAAAAGGAAGGATCGAGAAAAATGGAAGATTCCCGAAATACTCAAATCCGGGCAAAATGGAAAGATCGAACCGTCAAGGCAAGGAGTATATAAACCAGAGGCGTAGGGCAGAAGAGGGGGACGTGTTTTCAGAGCTTTCACCACCAAACTTAGCATTTAGGAAATTTTCCGTTTTCGTTATAGAGCTGCGTCTCAACTAGGGTTTTAGTCTTAGATTGCTAGAACTAGGAATTTCGCCGACCGCTCACGCAGCTAAGGCAACTCTCGTTGTAACCGTTCTTACGCGAATTCGGAATAAGAATCCTTCTTGCTCTCAATCTCGTTTTTCTTTTTATATCTTTCAATTGATTCATATTAATCGCGTTCTTGGTTACTTGTCATTGACTTTCGCAGAGATCCGGTTCCTCTGGAAAATTAGGGTTTTCCTAACTTTCCTTATTTAACGGAAATCGACAGGTGTGAATTTCGGTTCCTACAATGTCAAAAAAAAGCAAGTGTTATTTAGAATCAAACAATTGCACTTGACACACAAAGTGAAAAAGTTTCAATACTACTTCTTTTGCAAATTAAGTTTCATCTTCAGATATATTACTCAGTGGGCCTAAATATAATCAAATCAACATGCTAAATATATGATATCAAGAATAACACCGTTCTAAATTAAGGCTTAACCATTAGTAAAGAGAGCAATGTTGGACCTATGTAACAATTAAAAAAAAAATTAGAAACTGACTTATATATTCAAATTTCGCTTACAAATATAATTTTGGCCTTTTAAATTTGAAGTCCGTTCTAAATTTTAAGTCTGTGTTCTTTGGTTAAGAATAAAATCTCATTGACAAAATAAAACGAAAAATGGATTACGTTAAGCAACGACCTTTTCTAATCCATCTCATTCTCCTTTTTTGCTCGATTCTTGAACTTGCAACACATGATGTGCTCATTCGATTGGACTGTAGAAAAATAAAAAAGTCCATTGAACGTGTTCTGGAAGAAGACATGTGGACTACTCACGATTGTTTTTGTGACCTTCTAGAAAACCAAAACGACTTTCTTATAATGTAATTTTCTTATCATTGTTTACAAATCAGAATGATCTTATGCGTTATACCAGCTTCCAATAAATAATATTTTACGCATTTATTTGAATATTAAATCCAAATTAGAAATTTTCATAGATTCAAATGATCTTATCATATAAAAGAGGGTTTTCATCCCTCATGTGATGCCATGTCATCAATTCGATGAATGTACGTGCGACACCTGTCCTTCACATAAAACACTCTGTTTCAGTTTTCTTTCTTGCAAGCTGTTGGGCCTCACTTCTTAATTTATCTGAAACATTAGCATTGTTGACCCCATACTGAAACAGAGCGTGATATCATGTGTATGAAATGCAGCGTTTTTATTCTCGTATAATTTTTTGATTCTTATACGGAGCTTGTTTTATAAAGTTGGAGAAGATCTTTATGACTTCGGCAAATCATTGAGTTTCACTCTGAAGTTTCACATAGATTTTCTAACCGCATGATTGCGACGAGAGATGCGGTATAGTCCTTGAGATTATTTCCCACACGGTTTGGATCAGTCTTTAGCGTTTAGACGGTTCTTAGATTGTTCTTTTGGGATGATTTTGACGAGGTGTCGCATTGTCCGAATATTTCTTTTGTCTTATTTTTGCGAGAGTTTGCTTTATGGAAAGCGTTTTCTCGATGCGAGGAAAAATATTCGACGAAAAGAAAAAAGATGAGTTTCCTTTGAAGGATTCGGATGATTGATAATCCGGTTGGTTAAATATCTTGGTGGATTTGCGATGAATTGGAGTATGTCTGATTTATGAAAATTTCTAGGAGCGAGTCGGTTTTAAGACTACGTCAGCGTCTCTATCTCCTTCTTTCTTTTAGGAAATGAGTACGCTCGAATGCGTGGCAATGGTTTCTCGGTTGTACGAGAGATTTATTGGTTTGCGAGTTATGCCTGAACGGTTAGAGAACAACAGATCGAGATAGACAAAAATTGCTTACGACTTAGCATGCTAGACTATCGTGCTAAATTCTAAGTTCCCTAGGTTCTATGGCAGTTTACAAGTCGTTTTCATTCCTTTCCTACGAGAAATTAGAAGTCTAATAAAAATTTCAGATCAGTCATACCATAGTTTCATTGACGATTTGGGATTGTCTATTCCTCGTTCTTCGTCTTTTGACTTATTGGTCTTCGACGAATTACCAACAAGAGTATCGGAGCGGGGAGAAGACTTAACCATCGAAGTTTATGTTCTTGTTTCTTCGTACTGCTGGTTTTACTTAAACGACTAGGTGCGCTTTGTATATCGAAAAATCAATCACGTGTTTCTGATTGGATGTTTTCGACTTATCATGGCAGAGTTTCGTAAAACCGGATTGCGTTTAGAGAGTTCAGATCTCTCGTATAGTTTAGGCAACTTTGGTGTTAAGTCGACCGTTACCGTTTTAGACGATTGATTCTAACTTATACGAAAAAAGTCTTTGCTGTTTTTATTGTAAAATCTCGATGGAAATTTTGATTGAGACGAAACGAGAATCAGCGCGATCAAGAATCGAGAGAGAAACTTGAGGATTGGTTCAGCTCGACGTAGGGCGAGTCGGGTGAACCCTTTCAGCTCGCCGTGTGGCGAGCTGGATGGTAGGAACCCTTGGGGAAAAGTCAGCACCTCTTGGGCGAGGTAAGAGGCTGGTTAGCTCGCCATACGGCGCGCTAATCAGCTCGACGTACGGCGAGCTAGTCCTGAACGGTTCAGCTCGCCGTACGGGAGCTAGTTCAGCCTGGCCAGGTCGCCGTATGGCGAGCTAGGTGATAAGAACCCTTGGGGCAAAGTCAGCGCCTCTTGGTCGAGGTGAAAGGGTCCTCTCAGCTCTCCATCCGGCGAGCTGAGATGCCCGGTTCAGCTCGCCGTACGCCAGCTGAGACGCTTGGTTCAGCTCGCCGTACGGCGAGCTGAGATGCTTGGTGCGGGTGATCTCGATTCGTCGAGTTGACTTGTTTTCGTCTCAGAATCTCAACGGAAAGTCCGATTGAGACGAAACGAAAAGATGTACGATCGAGATTAGAATAGGATCAGGTTCAGGATCCTGGGAATCGTGTCCAACTCGCCATTGGGCGGGCTGGTCAAACCTTCACACGTTGAGATTTCTCCGACAGGGTTTGATTGGTTTTATCGTTGCCCTTTTTTTAGATGGAGAAATCGCGAGCTCGTTTCGTGCTCTTTTCCGTGGTGAAGAGTCGCGATTAAGTTTTCGATTTTATTAATTACTACAGCGTTTGCGTGAGTGTTGGCTATAGGAGCAGTCGCTGCTAGAGTTGTTTTACCAGCGTTTTTGCGAGTTGCGACTTTGTCTTTCATTTATCCAGACATCGTTGTGATTAAGCGTTTTGCGGCTATGATTAAGAGCAATCCGACCCCCCCTCCTTCTAGCGCCAAACTGTGGGAACCGAAATTACCCTTGTCGATTTTCGTTAAATACAGAAATTTAGGAAACCCTAATTTTCCATAAGAAACGGATCTCTGCGAAAGCCAACGACAAGTATCCAAATAAATGTGGAAAAATATGAAAAACGTAATAAAACGAATTCATAGAGAAAGTCGATCTTATTTCCAATTCGCGTCAGAGCGTTGCGATCATTATAGGCAATTATAAAGGCTTTGGCCGCAAGGGCCATCAGCGAGTTACCAACATAAAACCCTAAATCTAGTCGAGTCGCAGCTCGATAACGAAAGACAGAAAAATATAAGAAAAATGGTTTGATTGATTTCGGATTGAACCTTATGAAAGGCTGCCTACGTACCCTTTTCGAGGATCAAGTCGAACGTAGTTCAGTTGATAGAGCTGGACCAGAGATCGAACTGCCTGGGCAAGTTCGTCTGTAATTGAGCGCCAGTCATAGAAACCGAACTTGTCGAGAAAAAAGCCTAAGTTTCTAAGTGCGGAAAAATCTAAGTCTAGAAAAGTTATAAAAGTCTCAGATGAGAGCTCTGATTTTCGTCCCTTGCTTCTGCCTCATTCCTCTTGCTTATATACTCCCTTCCTTGGTGGTTTGGTCTTTCCATTTCACCCAGATTCGAGTATATCGAGAATCATCCATTTATCTCTATCTTTCATTTTTTCCCGCGGAAATCTTCTATTTATCCTCAAACTTGACATTTATCTTCAAGTTTGACATTTATCTTCTTTCTGCGAGTAAATCGCCAAAACGTAGTCATATCTTCGGGTTGGACTTCGATTAAAGTCGCGAGTGGCTTTTATCACGTTTTAGGACTTTCCAAGCCGTTTTGCGATAAATCCGTTTTACGACTTTAGACAAGATCGTTTCCTGATACGTTGCCGTTTTTAGATAATTTTCTCGAGTTAATCGTAAAGCTAGGAAATGTTCGATGTTACAATTAATCGTTGCCGTTTTCTACGATTTACTCGGGGTTTTATTAAAAACGCGTTTTGTATGATTTCTCACGAAAAATCTCAGAAAATTGTATAGTTAGGAAATGTTTGGTGTTTCGTTTAAGCATTGCCGTTATATATGATTTTCTCGAGTTCTTTTATGAAAACAAGAGTTTTACGGTTTTTATCGTAAAACTCGAACGATAAGACGGATTGAGACGAAACAAGAGACATTTCAACCGTGGTTCGCAACACGATCGTGCCGAAGGACGTATGCCTTGAATCGAGGACGTGGGAAATCGAGGTTCGGGATGGTTAGCTCGACGCATGGAGAGCTACCCGGGAAGCGTCTAGCTCGCCGTACGGCGAGCTACTTGGGATGGGGCTACCTCGCCGTACAACGAGCTAGTCGTGATGTGACTAGAAGTCACGGTGATTATCTCGAGTGTCGCGGTGTTGTTCACGGGTTATCTCAACGGGCCAACGGTGATTATCTCGAGTGTCGCGGTGTTGTTCACGGTTTTTTTCTCACTCAGAACGAGGGTTACTCGTATGCTGAAGAGTTTCCATGCATATGAAGCGTTTGGATTGGAAGAGAGAAATGCAGCCTGAACTCTTTGACCTCAGGGGGCGGATGTGGGAGCAGTGGAATCCCATTGTCGTGTCGCCTGATTCGGTCGAGTTTGGTTGTCACCAGTCATCGTTTCTTGATTGAGCGTGCTGCGGCTTGAGTGTAAGATAGATCTGCCCCTCCTTCTAACGCCAAACTGTGGGAATCGAAATTCACCTACTGTCAAGATTACGTAAATAAGGGAATTTAGAGTAAACCCTAACTTCCCAGAGGACCCGGCTCTCTCCGGAACCGCACAAGAACAATCAAGAACGCGACTAATATGAGTAAATAAAAAGATGTTAAGAAAATCGAGATTGAGAATGAAAAGAGTCTTATTCCGAATCTGCGTAAAAACGTTACAACCAGAGTGAGCCTTAGCCACGTGAGCCGTCGGCGAGATCCTAATCCTAGCAGTCTAAGACTAAAACCCTTGTTGAAAAAGCGGAAAAAAACCCTAAGTGCTAAGTTTTCTGGTGGTGAAAGCTCTCCAAAATCGTCCTTTTCTTCTGTCCTCTGTGTCTTGCTTATATACTCCCTTCCTAGGCGATTTAATCCTTCCATTTCGCTCAGATTCGAGTTTATTGAGAATCTTCCATTTTTCTTATATTTCTTTTTTTTCCCGCGGAAATCTTCTATTTATCCTCAAACTTTACATTCATCCTCGAATTTGACATTTATCCTCTTTCTGCGAAAAAATTGTTAAAACGTCGTCGTATCTTTGGGCTAGACTTCGTTAAAGTCGCGAGATAGCTTTTTGTCGCGTTTTAGGACTTTTCGAGCCGATTTGCGATAAAACAGTTTTACGACTTTATACGAGATCGTTTCCTGATGCGATGCCATTTTTAAATAAGTTTCTTGAGTTAATCGTGAAGTTTGGAAATGTTTGATGCTTCGGTTAACCGTTGGCATTTTCTACGATTTACTCGAGGTTTTATTAAAATCGTTTTTTACTATTTTTATGAAAAATCTCGAGTAAATTGTATAGTTAGGCAATGTTCGGTGTTTCGTTAAACCGTTGCCGTTTTATATGATTTCCTTGAGTTCTTTCGGGAAAACAAAACTTTACGGTTTTTATCGTAAAACTTGAACGATAGGACGGATCGAGACGAAACAAGAGACGTTTCAACCGTGGTTCCGAACACGATCGAGCCGAAGGACGTATACCTTGAATCAAGGCTGTACGATGGTCGAGGCTCGGACAGTGAGCTCGACATACGGCGAGCTGAACCGGGTTGGTTTAGCTTGCCGTACGTCGAGCTATCCGTGAAGTGACTAGCTCGGCGTACGGTGAGGTATCTCGATGCCACCTAGCTCGCCGTACGGCGAGCTGGTCCAGGACCGACCAGTTCGCCGTACGGTGAGCTGAACTTGTTGATTCGGCTTGCCGTACGTCGAACTCGGTTCGGTCGAACCTGCTCTCGGTTTTATGGCGGATGCGGTTTTTCTGCGGTTTTGCGCTTAACTCAGAAAACCGTGTAATCGGCATTTTTTTTTCCGAAATAACGGTTTCCATGTTTTCTTCCACGCATTTCCTTTGTTTGGAAATTTCTTACTATTTTACAAAACGGCTTTACGAGTTTTATAAAACGTATTTTTATCTTTGCGGAAAAATTTGGTCGTTGATTCCATCGTAGCGATTTTGACCCCAACAAGCTCCTTGTGGATTCGATCCTTAAGTACTACAATATATTTCTTATTTGAAAGAGTAAGTGCTTCTTAGGGTAATTTAAGCACATGTGAAATTTGGCGCCGTTGCCGAGGAGCTTTGATCGCCGTTAGATTTAGTCCAATAATTATAGGTTTTTATTTCTCTTTTTGGTTATCATCTTTTGATACAAATTTATTTTTCTTGATTTTTCGGGTGCATGCACATCATTACCATAAGCAACAAGGAAAACAACTGTTATTTTCAGAAGATCCAGCAAGCTTGGAACTTTTGATCCGCAACGACTTACGCTCCACATTGATTGATAGCAACACTCGAGTAAATACTGATTCTCATCAGACGACAACTGACCTCACTCTCACATCGATCGACACCAACAACTCTTCGTCGACCAATTTTCACCACTCGACATTGAACGACACCACACCACGTACATCAATCGATACTCAGCCACGAGAATTACATGGTAGCGACTCTGATACTAGCTGCAAAAGAGAATGGAGAGATGTATGACCAGGAAGGTCATCTGCGTAATGCAACATGTCAGAAACTAGATACTCAGGGGAATGTAATCCCTGAACCTCATACTGATGAGGCCATTCGACCCAAGACCTTGTCAGACTACAACCGTCAAGACCAGTACTATGCCGTTGGGATCTTGTAGGGGAGTACCATCGACTGCTGTCTGTTAAGATCAAAATCGGTTACGACGGAATCAACGACTAAAACTTTCCGCAAAATTAAGAATAAGTATTAAAAACATGAAAAAGCGTCGAGCACAAATCTAAGGATTCTCCGAACATAGTATTTCCTTAAAACTAACGAACGTCATATTGGAAATCGTCGGGAAATCGAATAAAACGATCCGTGATTGTTGGCTAAGTTAACAAAAATGGCCTTCAGGTCCGAACTCCCCTAGAAATTAAAACTATTTTTAAGATCAGAATCAACACCTACGGAAACTTCTCCTTACGTTCTCCGTAAGGATCTCGGGTCAAGAAAACAAGAAAAGATCAGAACTGAGCTAAACGCACCTGTCCAGCTCACCAATGGCAAGCTGACTACACATGTGACCAGCTCGCCCATTGGCAGCTGAACTCATCTGTCCAGTTCGCCAATGAGCGAGCTGACCACACATGTGACCAGCTCGCACGTTTGCG
This sequence comes from Eruca vesicaria subsp. sativa, assembly GCA_932364175.1. Classification (NCBI taxonomy): domain Eukaryota; kingdom Viridiplantae; phylum Streptophyta; class Magnoliopsida; order Brassicales; family Brassicaceae; genus Eruca; species Eruca vesicaria. Next base: position 12,511 of record CAKOAT010068377.1, on the reverse strand, counting down.
AGCTAAACACATTTGTCTAGCTCACCAATTGGTGAGCTGGCCACACCTGTGACCAGCTTGGCCATTGGCGAGCTGGACACATCTTTCCAGCTCACCAACGAGCGAGCTGGCCACACATGTAACCAGCTCGCCCGTTGGCGAGCTGAACACATCTGTTCAGGTCGCCAACGGGCAAGCTTTCCACACATGTAACCAGCTTGCCCATTTGCGATCTTAACACACCTGTCCAGCTCACCAACGGGCGAGCTTAGCACACATGTAACCGGCTCGCCCATTGGCGAGATGAACACATCTGTCCAGCTCGCCAACAGGCGATCTGAGTTCAACCGTCTATGCCCCTCGACTCGATTGTACTCTGAACCGTGATCAGAATGTCTTTCGTTTCGTCTCAATCCGCCTTACAATTGAGTTTTACAATAAAAACCTTAAAAGGCTTATTTTTAGTAAAACCTCGAGTAAATCGTATAAAACGGCAACAGTTAAACGAAACACTGAACATTGCCAAACTATACGATTAAGTCGAGATGGTTTTATTAAAAACCGCAAAGGACGCGTTTTCTTGTAAAACCATGAGTAAATCATATAAAAAGGCAACGGTTAAACAAAACACCGAACATTGCCAAACTATGCGATTAACTTGAGATCTTTTATAAAAAGTCACTAACGAAACATTTTCTCATAGAACCTCGAGTAAATTGTATAAAATGGCAACGGTTAAACAAAACAATGAACATTGCCAAACCATACGATTAATTCGAGATTTTTACATAAAAACGGCATCATATCAGGAAACGATCTCGTCTAAAGTCGGAAAACGGCTGAATCGTAAAACAGCCCGAAAGGTCCTAAATCGCGAGAAAGCCCCACTCGTGAATTTGAATAGGATCCAACCCAAAGATACGATGACGGTTTGCCTATTATTCGCAGAAGTGGATAAATGTCAAGATTGAAGATAAATAGAAGTTTTCCGAAGAAAAATGGAAAGATCGAGATAAATGGAAGATTTTCGATAAGCGCGGATCAAGGCGGAAAAGGAAAGACCAAACCGCCTAGAGAAGGAGTATACGAGCAGAAGGCCGAGGACGGAAGCAAAGGATATTGAGAAATCTCTTCACACAAACTTAGAGAATTTAGGCAATTTTTCGTTTTTGTTATCGAGCTGCGTTTCAACTAGGGTTTTAGTCTTATGTTGCTAGATCTAGGGAACTCTCCGTCATCTCTTGTAGCCAAGGCTAGCCTCGTTGTAACATTCTTAGGCAAAATCATAATAAGAAACCTCTTTGCTCTTTTTTCAATTCTCGTTTACATTACAATCTTTTGTCGTACTCTGATTGTTTGCGTGTGGTTAAGCAGATAGCCAAGACCTCTGGGAAATTAGGGTTTTCCCTAAGTTCCTTATTCACTGAAATCGACGGTGTGAATTTCGGTTCCCACACTGTCCTTAGGAGGAGGAGGAAGCGATGCTAGAGGAATCCCTCGGGAACCCTTTCAGGGGGTCTTTAGGCTTGGATTTTCTTATTTCCATATTTTGCTTTTTGTTACTTTATCACTATATACTCCTTGTCAATGCTTTTGTCGCGAGGTGAAGTTTTTATTTTCTTTCAGCAGCCATTAATATTAACTTTTCATCTTTCTCCTCGAAAATCTTGTGCTTGGCTTCTATGGTCTTGGTGTTCTTTCCTGCCTTCTTCTTTCGGGTGGTTAAGTAGTTCGAGGAGAGGTTCCTTGGACCCTTCTTGAGGGGTGATAGAGAACTGAGGGTTCTGGGCAGACTTGAAGACTTCTCTTGTCCTCAGGGTCCTCATAGGGCTGCTTTATAGAGACTTGGTGGTCGTTCTTTAGGATGGGCATCTTGGGGTATCGCCAGGGATTTAGAGCTCAGGGATAGAGGCGAAATGTAAAAATTGTAGTTTTAAAACTTAGGACCCGAGGGTCTTGGAGGATTCTTAGAACCCTGCTTAAATCTTGAAATCTTTGATTGGGCCCTGCATTCTCTTACTCGATCATAGAAATAGTAGAGGTCTTTAGGACGTGGGAACTCGCAGTTCTGAATTGATGGGCTCGTCGTCTAGGCCTGTAGATTCTGCCTGAGCCCGAAGGCTAAGTGTTTGGCCCGAAGGTTTAGGCCCCGATGTCTTTGGCTGGGCCCAGCGGTCGGAAGTGTAAAATTAGGGATTTTGAACACTGGGAACTCGGAACTTCATGATTCAACCCCGAGGTTAGTTTTTGGAATTTATTAATCCCAGTCGATTGCTTGGGACCCTGGGGTCTTTCCTGTATTAAGAGCACACTTATTCAGAACCCTGAGGTTTTCTTAGTAGATTCTGAGGTGCTTGACCTAGACCCGGAGGTGAGTAGATAGGAGATGTAAAATTCGGGACTTTGAACATATGGGACCCTGAGGTCATTGTCTTTTGGATCGTATTCTTCCCCCCTTAGGTAAGCCACTACCGATCTCATGTAAAAATGTGAAATTTGGAATTTTGAACATTTGGGGCCCGGAGGCTCGTTGTCATCGAGATCGTACTCTGCCCCCTTAGGTAGGCCACTACCGATCTCGGGTAAGGATTCGCATTCTGCCACTCCGAAGTAGGCTACTATCGAGATCATGTAATGCTGCACTCTGCTTCCTTCAGAAAGCCACTCTAAGTCTTATATGTTTGTGCTGAGGTGGGTCTACTAGGAAGTAGTGAGCCACGTACCAGACGTCTGGATAAGTAGGATAGAAGTTCTCCCATGGGTTTTGTGCACCGTTTGCTCCCTGAAACCATGGGGCTGATCTCAGTAATCTGCAGTTATACGTCGTCCCCCCTGCATCTCGTTTAGCTCGGGGCGTGTTTAATGCAGTGATTGATGCACTAGTACATGTGACCCCCTTGTAGATTTCCAATTCGCATACACAAGTGTTCTTTATATGTTAATCATGTCATGTAGATGTAATGTTTTCCATGATCGAAGTGCCCCTTGAGGCCTGATCCAGGTTGGTGGTTTTATATGTGAGTCATGTCACGTAGATGTAGGGTTTGCCAGGATCGAGGTGCCCCTTGGGGCGTGATCCAACTAGTGTGCCCCTTTTAAGTTAAGTTGAATTCTTGCGACTCCTTTAGTCGGAACTAAAATATGTTATATAAGCTTAGTCTGTAGACGTTCTTAGAATACATAGGAGTAGGAAACCAGTGTACTTAAAATATATAAATTGCTAGGTATCTGTAGAAAACCCGATCCGGAAATCTTATTAGAAATGGTCGAGCTTAACTGCAGGGCGCTCCAGCAGTTAGGTTGGACCTTTCCTTTGCTGTCTTGCAGCTTGGGCTCCTGCTCCGTGCACACCAATTATTTTGTAGGGGCCTTCCCATCCTGGGGCCAGCTTCCCTGCAGATTTGTCTTTAGTATGATTGCAGACTCGTCACATGACCCAGTCTCCTGGCTGGAAGGTTCTGGTCCTGACTTTCTTCTTGTAGCTTCTGGCCACTTTCTGTTGATAGGAAATGTTCCTCAGGCGAGCATCCTCTCTCTTTTCGTCGAGTAGATCCAGGCTTAGGGTCAACAAAACATTTTTTTCCTCCTGAGAGATTGGTCCGGAGACAGTCGTTCTGACGTGTACCTCTGTGGGTATCACGGATTCCATGCCGTAGACTAATGAGAATTGAGTCTCTTATGTGGCTGTTTTCGGAGTCGTCCCATTAGCCTAGAGGACTCCATGTAACTCTTCTTCCCAGCTACCGTGCGCTTTCTCCAGGCGATTCTTGATCATGTTGACCCCGGTTTTGTTTGTAGATTCGGCCTGGCCGTTTGACTGTGGATGCCGTGGTGCAGAGAAGGAGAGCTTGATGTTCCACTCTTGGCAGAATTCTCTGAAGTCGTGGCTCGTGAATCGGGGACGTTGTCTGTGACAATCTCTTGGGGCGTGCCAAAGCGGGTTATAACGTTTGTCCTTATGAAATTCTTTATTTTCTCTGTAGTAATCGTGGCTAAGGCCTCAGCCTCTACCGATTTTGTAAATTAGTCGGTTATCAAGAGGAGGAATACCTTTTGTCATTTTCCCGTCGATGTCCATGCCCCATTTTCGGAAGGGCCAGGGAGAGCTTAAAGAATTTAGGTTCTCCGGAGGGAGGTTGAAGATCGGCGCGTGCCTTTGGCATTGATCGAAGGAGCTGGCTTTTCTGAGGGCGTCACTGGACATAGTGGGCCAGTAATAGCCGGCTCTCTTGCTCTTATCACTAGGCTTCATCCACTGGAGTGAGAGCCGCGTTCTCCATGGTGGTGCTTTTCTAAGATCCGGGCCACTTCCCTAGGTGTGAGACATCGCAGGTATGGTTCTGAGAAGGACCTTCAGTACAATTTCTGTTCGGTGATGCAGTATCTTGATGCTTGTCAATTTATCTTTCGGCTTTCACCTCGGTCCTCAGAGAGGAAGTCGCGTACAAGGTAGTCGATATTGGGGTCATCCAGGTTTCTCCTTTTTCGATGAAAGAGATTTCTTCGGGATCCCCTTCTCTTTTAGTCACCGGCCACGGGAATTGTGGGAACCAAAATTCACCACTATCGATTTTACCTAAATAAAAGAACTTAGGGAAAACCCTAATTTCTCAGAGGACCCGGCTATCTGCGGAACCACACATAAGGAATCAAGAACACGATAACAAAATAAAAAGATATGAACAACGAGATAGAGAGCGAAGAGGATTCTTATTCCGAATTCTGCGTGGGAGTGGTACAACGAGAGCAAGCCTTGGCTACAAGAGCTGACGGCGAGTTCCCTAGTTCTAATAACCTAGGACTGAAAACCCTAGTTAAGACACAACTCGATAACAAAAAACGTAAAGTTTCCTAACGCTAAATTTGGTGGTGAGTGCTCTGAAAATCTTGTCCTCTCCTTGTCCCCAATCTTCTGCTTATATACTCCCTCCTTAGGTGGTTTAGTCCTTCCTTTTTCGTGTATCCTAGTAGTTCCGCGGGGGCGAACTGCCTTGGTTTTCGCCGTTAGGGTTTCGACCTATTTTGCGAGTGAAACAATGAGCTTTTCTTGCTCCTCCGACTTCTTGTTGAAGTCGTCGAGCATCTTCTCGATGGTCCCGGTGTTAGCGTTAGCGTTAACCGCGGACACATCTAGAGCTGGTGTATTGTCAACGTTGTCACTTTCGACGCGAGTTTGTTGTTCTTCTGTCATCGTTTCTCGATTGAGCGTGCTGTGGCTTGAGTGTAAGATAGATCCGACCCCCCCTCCTTCTAGCGCCAAACTGTGGGAACCAAAATTCACCCCTATCAAATTTACCTAAATAAAAGAACTTAGGGAAAACCCTAATTTCTCAGAGGACCCGGCTATCTGCGGAACCGCACACAAGCAATCAAGAACACAATAAGAAAATAAAAAGATATGAAAAATGAGATAGAGAGCGAAGAGAATTCTTATTCCGAATTCTTCGTAAGAGTGGTACAACGAGAGCAAGCCTTGGTTACAAGAGCTGACGGCGAGTTCCCTAGTTCTAATAATCTAAGACTGAAAACCCTAGTTGAGACGCAGCTCAATAACAAAAAACAGAAAGTTTCCTAATGCTAAATTTTGGTGGTGAGAGCTCTGAAAATCGTGTCCTGCCCTTGTCCCCAATCTTCTGCTTATATACTCCCTCCTTAGGCAGTTTAGTCCTTCCTTTTTCGCCCAGATTCGAGTCCATCGGAAATCTTCCATTTATCTCAATCTTTCCCATTTTCCTCGAAAAACTTCTATTTATCTTAGCGCTTGACATTTATCTTCAACCTTAGTCGTATCTTTGGGCTGGACTTCATCTAAAGTCGCGAGTGGGCTAATATCGCGTTTTAGGACTTTCCGAGCCTGTTTTTGTGACTTAACCGTTTTGGGATTTCGAACGAGATCGTTCCTTAATACGACGCTGTTTTTATAAAACAGCTCGAGTTAATCGTATAGCTTATAAATATCCAATGTTTGGTCTAACCGTTGCCGTTTTATACGATTTACTCGAGTTCTTAAGATAAAACAAGACTTTACGGTTTTTATCGTAAAACTTGATTGATAAGACGGATCGGGATGAAACAAGAGACGTTTCGATCACGGTTCAGAGCACGATTGGAGTCGAAGGACGTATGCTTTGTGTCGATAGTGCGGGGAACAGGGCTCGACTGGTCAGCTCAACGTACGACGAGCTGTTGTGAGACGATCAGCTCGCCGTACGGCGATCTGAACTTCCTGGTTCAGCTCTCCATACGGCGAGCTGTTGTGAGACGATCAGCTCGCTGTATGGCGATCTGAACTGCCTGGTTCACCTCGCCGTACGGCGATTTTAACTGCCTGGTTCAGCTTGCCGTACGGCGATCTGGACTGCCTGATTCAGCTCGCCGTACGACAAGCTGTAGTGAGATGATTAGTTCGCCGTACGGCGAACTAAACTGCCTGGTTCAGCTCGCCGTACAACGAGCTGTTTTGAGACGATCAGGTCGCCGTACGCGAACTGAACTGCTTGGTTCAGCTCACCATATGACGAGCTGATTTGTGTGAACCAGGAAGTTTCCAATTCCTTGTTCTTACGACCCAGCGCCAGATCCTCCGACAATGAAGTTTCCACCGCGCCTTCAATCGCCTTGATCTTGGCCTGCAGATCGTGCAGTTCCATCCCTTGGGCCGCCCTCTTGCTTATCTTGTTAGATAACTGCCGAGATAACTTCTTGGTTCCTCATTGACTGAGGCCACATCCTCCTCCGATAACTTATCTCCCAATTTATGCAACAAAGAGAGCACCTCCGTAAAAGATCACCCAATAAGACTCACGATAACGAGACTAAAACGGGAGAAAGAACCTCGCTCTTACCTAAAGGAGTCTCTTGAAGCTCCAGGATCACCTCTGTTGGACCTCGTTCCAAAAGAGGGACATTTCTTGCGAGAACACCCTAGCATTCAGATCCCTGAGAACATCCGATAAACCCCAATCACGTGCTTAGTATCAAAAGCCTGTGGAGACAGCCGATCGGAAACCCTACCCCTCGATCTCCTCCCCCGAGAAGAGGAAATAGCCTCACTCTTAATCACGGTCTTGCGACTACTTCTAGTTAACATAACCTCGTCCCATGAAACGGTCGGGGCGACGGTACCCTTCCTCTCCGAAATCCCCTTATTAAAGGCTTCCATTGGGTCTTCCTGTACCTGGCTGTTGGGGTCAAAATCGGTACGACGGAATTAATAGCCAAAACTTTCCGCAAGAATACAAAAAGAACAGTTTTATAAAGCTCAAGAATCATTTTATAAAACTCGAGAAATCATTTTATAAAAGCTCGAGAAACCGTTTTATAAAAGCTTGAGAATCGTTTTATAAAACTCGAGAATCATTTTATAAAACTCAAGAATCGTTTTATAAAACTCGAGAATCGTTTTATAAAACTCGAGAAATCGTTTTATAAAGCTCGAGAAATCGTTTTATAAAGCTCGAGAATCGTTTTATAAAACTTGAGAATCGTTTTATAAAACTCGAGAATCGTTTTACAAAACTCTAGAATCGTTCTATAAAACTCGAGGATCATTTTATAAAACTCGAGAATCGTTTTATAAAACTCGAGAATCGTTTTATAAAACTCGAGAGTCGTTTTATAAAACTCGAGAAATCGCTTTATAAAACTCGAGAAACCGTTTTATAAAACTCAAGAATCGCTTTATAAAACTCGAGAAACCGTTTTATAAAACTCGAGAAACCGTTTTATAAAACTCGAGAATTGTTTTATAAAACTCGAGAAACGCTTTATAAAACTCGAGAAACCGTTTTATAAAACTCGAGAATCATTTTATAAAACTCGAGAATCGTTTTATAAAACTCGAGAAATCATTTTTATAAACCTCAAAAGTCGTTTTATGAAATCCGAAGATCGTTTTATAAAACTCGAGAATCGTTTTACAAAACCGCAAAAAACCGCAAAAAACCGCAAAAAACCGAAAAAGCCGTAAAACGCGAACTAGTCGCAACTAGTTCGCCCATCGGCGAACTAAGNAAAACTCGAGAATCGTTTTATAAAACTCGAGAAATCATTTTTATAAACCTCAAAAGTCGTTTTATGAAATCCGAAGATCGTTTTATAAAACTCGAGAATCGTTTTACAAAACCGCAAAAAACCGCAAAAAACCGCAAAAAACCGAAAAAGCCGTAAAACGCGAACTAGTCGCAACTAGTTCGCCCATCGGCGAACTAAGAGTCACTCTTTAGTTCCCCCATTGGCGTACTAAGCCGGGCCCGGCTTAGTATGCCGATGGGCGAACTAGAGACGTCCCGGACACTACGCGTCTCGATTTCCCGTATTTCCAATTCGAAACTTACGTCTTTCGACAAGGTCGCATTCTAAACTACGGCCGAAATATCTCTCGTTCCATCTCGATCCGACTTACCGTTCGAGTTTTACGATAAAAATCGTAAAAATTCGTTTTCTCGGAAGGAACTCGAGGAAATCGTATAAAACGGCAACGGTTAAACGAAACACCAAAGATTGCCTAAACTATACGATTTATTCGAGATTTCTCGTTAAAATCATAAAAAACGCCGAGTAAGTCGTAAAAAACGTGTTTTTAATAAAAAGTCAAGTAAATCGTAAAACTTTGCGATTAACTCGAGAAATTTATTAAAAATGACGTCAGATCAGGAAACGATCCCGTAAAAAGTCGGAAAACGGTTTTTATCGCAGAACGGCCCGGAAGGACCTAAAACGCGATAAAAACCCATCTCGCGATTTTAACGGAATCTAACCCGCAGATTTGATAAAGTTTTGACGGTTTACTCGTAGAAAGAAAATAAAAGTCAAGTTTAAACATAAAAGGAAGGTTTGAAGAGAAATAGAAGATTTCCGCAGAAGAAAGGGAAGGATCGAGAAGAATGGAAAATTCCCGATTTAGTCAAATCTGGGCGAAATGGAAAGATCGGATAGCCAAGACGAGGAGTATATAAAGAGGAGGTCTAGGGCAGAAGCACACACACGAAATTCAGAGCTCTTACCACCAAAACTAGCATTTAGGAATATTTCCGTTTTTCTGTTAGCGAGCTGCGTCTCAATTAGGGTTTTCTAGTTCTTACGCTTTCGGCAATTCTTTTTGTACCAGTTCTACGCAGATTCGGAATAAGAACCTCTTTGCTCTCTGTTTTTGTTTATTCTCATTTAAATTCTAAGTTATCGTTTTCTTATTTTCGTTGTGCGGTTCTCGCAGATAACCGGTTCCTCTGGAAACTTAGGGTTTTCCCGAAGTTTCCTTATTTACGATTTATTTGACAGTAGGGTGAAATCGACTCCAACAATTTGGCGCTAGAAGGAGGGGGGGTCGGATCTATCTTACACCGTAACCGCAACATGACCAACGAAGAAACGATGGCTGGTGACAACCAAACTCGCGACGAACGCGACAACGTTGAAACACCACTACCAAAAGACGCGCCTGCGGCCAACGCTACAAACGCTAACGCCGAGACCGTCGAAAAGATGCTTTCCAAGTTTAACAAAAAATCGGAAGAGCAGGAAAAGCTCATTGGTTCACTCGCAAAACGGCTCGAAACCCTAACTGCGAGAACCAAAGCAATTCGCCCCCGCGGAACTACCAAAATCCGCGGAAGGAGACTCGATTTCGGCGCTCCTACGGATCGTCCCAGAATCGATCAGGGAAACGTACCGGAAAAGGATTCCGAAAACCCNCCGCGGAAGGAGACTCGATTTCGGCGCTCCTACGGATCGTCCCAGAATCGATCAGGGAAACGTACCGGAAAAGGATTCCGAAAACCCTGACACGACGCTGAACGAATCGGAAAAATCTCCTACTCGCGAACAGGAGACCGAAGGCGACGGCATCGAAAGGGTCAACCTGGAAACGAGCGACCAGGCCGACTCGACAGACAAAGACGCCGACGTCCATCCTAGGAGAAGGAAAACAAGCAGTCCTCAACCGGAGTCGTCTCCCGAACGTTCCTTTACTGGAGACGAAGGGGAACCCGACTTCGCGCGATACGCAAACACCGTTGAGGAGCGATCTCCGTTCACTCGCAGCAAATGCCGACAGGGTCAGAAAACTGCTGGCAATCGGACCGAGATTCGCGATCTCCGCGAATACATTACCAAAACGGCCGCAGCGGTAAAAGCGGTGAAATCTCAGATTCACCACGCGACCAGCGCCGCACCCGAGATCGATCGGCTGCTGTACGAATATCGGAAAACGCCTTTCACGGCTCGCATCACCGAGATCAAACTGCCCGATCCCGGAAAGCTTAAGGTGCCAACTTACGACGGGACGACCGATCCCAAAGCGCACCTGCAAGCGTTCCAGATCACCATGGGACGAGCCAAGCTCAATGACCACGAAAAAGACGCAGGTTACTGCCGCCTCTTCGTCGAAAACCTAGAAGGAGCCGCGCTCGAATGGTTCGCCAAACTTAGGGGAAATTCGATCGGAAGTTTCCGTCGACTTGCTTCGGAGTTCTTGAAACAGTACTCGATGTTCATCAACCCGGAGACCTCCGACGCCGATCTCTGGAGCTTGGTGCACGAGGGAGACGAATTTCTCCGCGATTTCATGAGTAGATTCAAACTCGTCATGGCTAGGGTTAGCGGGATCAGCGACAAAGCCGCCATCGACGCGTTAAGAAAATCGCTCTGGTATAAATCGGAGTTCCGCAGATGGATAGCTCTCGAGAAACCGCGGACGATCCAGGACGCGCTCCATAAGGCCACCGACTTCATAACCATCGAGGAGGAAACTAAAATCCTGTCCGAGAAGCATAAGCCGGCGAAAACATCCGCGAAGGATAACGCGTCCGAGCAGAAGCAGAAAAGGAAAATCTCTCGTAACGACAAATTCGTCCATCACGAGGGATAGGATCTCCGAGGGGCGCATAACTACGCTGTCAACTCTGGTTCGGAGCAAGGGGGAACTACGGGTAACACGTGGACGAGAAATTCGAATTAAGACGAGAATTCTTTCTGCGACCTCCAGCAAACCCATGGTCATTCCACCGTGAACTGCAAAGTTCTCGGCGCCAGGCTGGCCGCCAAGTTGGTCGCGGGAGAACTTTCCGAGATATCAAGTGTCAAGGATCTCATCCGCGATTCGGACCGCGTCCCGAAGAATGACAAAAACGCGCAAACCCCGCCTCAGGGAAATCAGTCGGGCAAAAAACGCGGAAGAAAAACAGACGGGAAGGGAAACGACGCTAACCGCCAAAAAATCAACATGATCATCGGCGAATCGCCATACTTTAACGACACCGTCTCGTCGATAAAATCCTACCAACGTAAAGCCGAAACCGGCTCGAGTTGGAAGGTGCCGATGGACGATTCTCCGACAGGAGTAATCTCTTTCAACAATGCTGAAACCGGCGGAATCGACCAACCGCATGCTGATCCCCTTGTCATCGATTTGGTGATAAGCGATCTAGAGGTTGCGCGAATCCTGGTTGATACCGGAAGCACGGTCAACGTCATCTCCCGCAACATGCTAGCGCGAATGGGAATCGACCTCTCGGAAGTCGAGCCGATTCCAAAACCGGTGACTAGTTTTTCCGGCGAAACGTCAATGACCTTGGGATCAATCCGACTACCGGTCGTCGCGAAAGAAGTGACGAGAATCGTTAACTTCGCGGTAGTCGACGTCCCGGCTATCTACAACGTGATTATGGGCACGCCTTGGATAAATACCATGAAGGCGGTTCTGTCCACGTATCACTTAGGCATCAAATTCCCGACGCCTACGGGAGTAGCAGTAATTTGGGGATGCCAAAGACAGTCGCGATCTTGCTTCCTTGCCGAACATAAGCTGAGGCAATTAGCGGTCGCAATCGTGAAACCAAAATGGGCAAAGGTCACGCCACCGCCCGCAGACAACGACCCGAAGCACGCAACGGCCGAGAAACCAGAAGTTTCCGCACCCATCGCTTCCGCCCAACCAGAGGAGACAATCCAGGACAAAGACGTCGATCCCGCGACTAAAGTGATCGAAAAACGCAAATCCGGAAAAACGCTTCCGCAGTAACAATCACTCAATCGTTTTTACAAAAATTCGCATATCAAAATATTTTCGGAAAGAACGGGCGAGACGTCGCCTAAATTCTCGAAGAAAAATACTTCCCCACAGTCCGTCCGCGACTATAAAAACACGAATGCTCGGCGATTGGCCCCGTCAAGTACGCTAGCCGTCCTAAACAAACGCACTGACCTATCGGTCCGCATACATCCGACGAGGATAAAATAGTGCGCTATAAAAGAAATCCAAATTTTTGGTCAGCACTTCCGGGACAGTCTCCCGGTGAGATGCTCGATTCCAACCTGACGAATCGTATAAGCCGATAACCTATCGCGGATTCTAAATCGGTATGGAATCAGGTTAAAATCGCAACGGGCAAAACGAAAGCCGATTAGTCATCGCACAGCCCCAATCCGAAAGTAAACCTAGGTCTTGCCCTAAACCCAGCACACTGGTCGCTAACGTCTCAAGGCATGAATCGAGATCCTAAAGGCATGTCTCTTCGCCCACATCTAAGCACTC
>CAKOAT010068266.1:118346-197772 GCA_932364175.1 Eruca vesicaria subsp. sativa | reverse complement strand
TTTATAAAACGATTCTCGAGTTTTATAAAACGATTCTCGAGTTTTATAAAACGATCCTCGAGTTTTATAAAACGATTCTCGAGCTTTATAAAACGATTTCTCGAGTTCTATAAAACGATTTCTCGAGTTTTATAAAACGATTCTCGAGCTTTATAAAACGATTTCTCGAGTTTTATAAAACGATTCTCGAGTTTTATAATACGATTCTCGAGTTTTATAAGACGATTCTCGAGTTTTATAAAACGATCCTCGAGTTTTATAAAACGATTTCTCGAGCTCTATAAAACGATTTCTCGAGTTTTATAATACGATTTCTCCAGTTTTATAAAACGATTCTCGAGCTTTATAAAACTGTTCTTTTTGTATTCTTGCGGAAATTTTTGGCTTATTAATTTCGTCGTACCGATTTTGACCCCAACATTACCCTCCGAGATATACTGCATAATTGGTATTCTCCAGTCTTCTCTTCCTACGATTTTGTCATGAAGACAACGGATGTTCTTGTTCGGGCTCAGGTTCCTGAGTGTTATTGTGGGCAGAGGTCGTGCCCCTAGAGATATTCCTTGGGTTAGGCTCAAGGGAGTCTGAATTCCAAGGAATATCTTCAGGTCTGTGTCGTGCCCCCGGAGGTACCTCCAATGTCAGAGGGAGTGGCTGTTGTATAAACATGCGAGTCCGGGGTCTGGGTCGTGCCCCCGGAGGTATGCTTTTTGAAATTGCGAATTTTGGTTGTTGGGAACCAGAATGTTGTGAGAACTTGGGTTGCTATTGTCTCGGAATAGCTAACTTCCGTTTGCTCTTTTGGTTTGCTATCGATTTCAGCTTTGGTAGCTATATCGATACTTGGGTTTTCGATTCCCTCTACAGGTATAATCTGCTTTACGAGGGGGTCTGATGTGGATGCTAAAGCAGCCAACGCATCTGCCGAGGAGTTCTCTCCTCGTGGGATCCTTGTCAGCTCAAACTTGTTGAACTGCTTAGTGAGGCTTTGGACGACTTCGAGGTATGTCCCCATTCTTTCGTCCCTTGTTTCATATTCTCCGTGGAATTGGCTAGCTACTAGCTGTGAGTCACTATAAGCGTTTAGCTCTCGGATTTCGAGGCTTAGGGCAAGTTTTAACCCTGCGATTAGTGCTTCATATTCAGCCTCATTATTTGAAGCGTTGAATCCGAGCCTGAAAGATTGTTCGATGGTTTCCCCGGCTGAAGAGGTCAGCCTTAGTCCAATTCCGGAGCCTTGTTTTGATGAGGCTCCGTCGACATATAGGCTCCACTCCGGAGCTTCAGCTCTCGGGTCTAGGTGCTCGGACGATAGCTCGATGATAAAATCGGCGAGGACCTGAGCTTTTATAGCTGATCGTGGCCTATACTTGATGTCATATTCGCTGAGTTCTATGGCCCACTTAGCTAATCGTCCTGGTTGGCTAGGGCTGTGCAGAATCGTGCGTATTGGTTGTGAAGTCGTTACGACGATTGAGTACGACTGGAAATAGGGTCGTAGCCTTCTGGCGGCTGTTACGACTGCCATAGCTAATTTTTCTATGGTAGGGTATCTAGTTTCGGCGTCTATCAGACTTTTGCTTGTGTAATAGACGGGTCTTTGCTCATTTTGCTCTTCTCGTACCAGCACGCCGCTAACTGCAGCGGTTGATACGGCGAGGTATAGGTACAGTGGTTCTCCTGTTACTAGTTTGGATAGGATCGGAGGTTCGGAGAGGTAAGCTTTCAGTTGTTTGAAGGTTTCCTTGCATTTCTCATCCCACAAGAACTTCTTATTATTTTTTAGAAGTTTGTAGAACGGGAGACATTTATCTGTGGACTTGGATATGAATCGATTCAGATCTGCGATTCGTCCAGTCAATCTTTGCACCTCCATGGCTGTCTTAGGAGTCAGCATCTCCAGGAAATTCGCTATTTGTTTCGGGTTAGCTTCGATACCTCTTTCGGTTACGAGGTAACCGAGAAACTCGCCCGAGGGCACCCTGAAAGTGCATTTTGCGGGGTTGAGTTTCATATCGTATTTGTTGAGGATATCGAAGCATTCTTTTAGGTGGGAGATGTGATTTTCCCCAGCTGAAGATTTAACCAGCATTTCATCGATGTATACCTCCATGGTTTTTCCGAGCTGTCCGGCGAACATTTTCTCCACGAGCCTTTGGTAGGTAGCTCCTGCGTTTTTTAATCCGAATGGCATTACCATGTAACAATAGGTTCCGCGTTTGGTTATGAATGCAGTTTTTTCTTGGTCTTCAGGGTTCATCATGATTTGATTATACCCCGAGAAGGCATCCATAAAGGACAGAAGCTGATGGCCAGCTGTCGCTTCAACGAGGCGATTGATGTGAGGTAACGGGAAGCTGTCTTTAGGACAAGCCTTGTTTAGGTCGGTGAAGTCTACACAGATTCTCCACTTCCCGTTTTTCTTTTTAACTACTACGGGGTTAGCCAACCAATCGGGGTAATGCACTTCGGGAATGGACCCTGCTTTCGTAAGTCGATCGACTTCGTCGTTGACGGCTTTAGCTTTTTCGAGGCCCAGCTTACGACGCTTTTTTTTGATCGGTTTGAAAGTAGGGTCTACATTGAGCTTATGAGTGGTGACGTTTGGGTCTATACCCTTCATGTCGCTGGTGGTCCATGCAAACGTTTTGACGTTGCTTTTCAGGAAGTCAATTAGCTCCTTTTTAGTTTCGAGAGGTAGCTCTGATCCTATGTTCACTTGTTTCTCAGGATCAGAGTCGTCGATGCCAACTCGTTCGGTTAGGTTCCTAGGGGGACCCCGAATATTTTGTTGCATCTCTCGACCTTCCTGGATCTGTAATTGCTATTGGGGTGATTCCTTGAGGATTCCGAATCCTCCCAAATAGCATATCCTGGAGATTTTCTTGCTACCTCGTACGGTGGTTATTCCTTCGGGTGTCGGAAATTTCACGCATTGTGATAAGTGGAAGCTACTACTTTCATCTTATAGATCCAGGGTCTTCCTAGGATTGCGTGAAATGGAGAAGGTCTGTCGATAACTTCGAAATTGGTCATTTTCATAATTCCGCCAGCTATGACCGGAAGCTTGATGGTTCCCAGGGAGGTAACTGTTTCTCCGGAGAAGCCTACGAGGTTAACTTTCTGACCAATAATTTCGTAGTAATCTATTTCCATCCCTTTCGGGGCGTTATAGAAAATAAGGTCGACAGAGCTCCCGGTGTCTACCATCAGCTTAGTCACTTCGTAGCCTGTGATGTTCAGAGTGACGATTAACGCGTCATCGCGAGGCCTGTCGAGGTCTGATGTCTCGCTCTACCAAAAAGAAATCTTAGTATTGGATTTAGGGTTGGGAGGCTTAGACTGAGCATTGGACACAACTTTCCGTACGTGACTTTTGATGGAATTAATGGAGTCTTGACATATATCGGAACCTCCGAGGATATAATCCACCCTCGAACTGGGGATCGATTGAGGTGGTGGTTTGCTCAGAAGGGCCTCGATTTGTAGACTTTTTCCCTGGGTGAATTTCCCAAGAATCATGTCAACTCTTTTCTTGGGAGCTGGCGGTGGCGAGTCTGTCTCCTTCTCATGTGACCTTTCGCGTTTCAGAGAGGTATCTCTGGGACCTCTTTTCTGAGTTCCACGTCTTTTAGCTCTCCAGCTACAAATTTAGTTGCCAACTGCCGTTGGAGGTCCCAACACTCTTCAGTTGAATGTCCTTTTCGATCGTGATAAGACAGTGTTTGTTCTCATCATAGCCCTTCGACCAGGGGGTTTTGCTTGTCGCGGCAACAGGTTTTTCTGTTGGGCTTCTTTGATTGCATAAGAATGCTCTCCCTGGGTCTGATTGTTTTGGAAGATCCCCTTTTTAAGGGGTCATTTTGCTTCCACGGCGTCATCTTTCAGGTGATTCTGAGATTTCTTATGGATTTTATCAAGTGCGGCTGTTTACTCTTCCAAGGTAATATATCTGGATGCTTTATGAAGAGCATCGTCGATAGTTGGGGGAGGATTGCGCGTTAGCTCCGACCAGAATTCCGATTTGTACCAGAGACCTCTTCTAAGGGCCTCGATAGCAACTTGATTGTTGGGATTCGAGAGCTTAGTTCTTACTGCTCTGAATTTCTCGATGTAGACCCGTAACGAGTCTCCCATTCCTTGTCTGATTTTCCAGAGGTCAGCCTCGGAAGCTTGCTTGAGGATATGGGTCGAATACTGCTTCATAAAGGCATTGGTCAGCTGGTAGAAATTGTCTATTGAGTTCGGCTCGAGGCCGGAAAACCATTCGAGAGCTGTTCCGACCAGATTTTCGGCGAATGTTCTGCAGTAACCTGCCTCACATTCCTTTCTCGTAAAATGAGCTTTCACGATAGCTAATCGGAAGGCTCTCAAATGAGCCTTAGGATTTTAGGTCCCATCATACTCGGGAATCCTAATTTTCCGGGTATCCCTTATGTAAGAGCTAGCGATTCTGTCCGTGAATGGGGTTTCACGGGTTACCTCAATCAAACTCTCAATTTTGGGAGCTGAGCTCATCGTTTTGTGAACTTGAGCATTCAACTTTTGGAGAGCTGCATGAGTTTTCTTCATATATCTGTGAATAGCCTTAGGTCCCTCTAGAGGAAGGACAATTGGGTCATTATTAGGTACCTGGCGAACAGGTTCCTGGCGGAGTCGAGTTTGGTCATTCTTCCAGGCAGACGCCTGGCTAAATTGCTCACTACCTCTTGGGTTATTTTGATGTGTGTCACCAGTGGGGTGAGCTGCGGGGTCAGCTTCCGCCCTTTAATGAGCGCCCAGATTCAGGGTTACATTCCTAGTCCGATACTGAAGCCGATGTTCTTCCCCTAGAAGGAAAGGATATTCCTTCTCCGGACCTGAAAACAGGTGGAGGAGGTGGCAAGCGTGTGCTCTGGTCAGTAACCCGATCGAGCATAGAGCTGGTTGTCGCTATGTTACTTCCCATAGCGCTAGTTACATGTGGCTTAAATGCGGGAGCTGTTCCAGCATAGGGTGTCTGGAGAACAGGTCCCTGCCTATCTGGAGCAGTGCTCTTCAAATCGTTGCTGCTGAGCAGTTAGTTGTTGCAACATGCGTTCATTCTCTTGAGCTTTGTCTACTAACTGCACCATCATTCGACGGATCTCAGATAGCTGAGCCTCCGATTGATTCGGAGCGGGTTGACGCTGAGGGTTCTTGGGGGCTGTTACCTCGGAGCTGTTTCCACTGGAGGACCTTGGGTTAGTTATTCAAGTGGTGGTCTAGTTCGGTTGAGCACTAGCCGGAGGCTGTTGCTCAGATCGGTGATCAGCGTGTCGAGGCTCCGGGACCTGGAGACTGGAGTCTATTCCATTTGGTGAGCCGTCAATCTTGATCATGGGGTCGGGGATAGATGGTTTCGTTGCTTGGTTGGATGGATCCATTCTCAAGTTACAGAGTAAGGGATTCGATTATCTCGTCCCCACAGACGACGCCAAAATGTGAGGGATAAAACGGGAATTAACTCCATATACCCCATACCCCCATCAAAAATTCTCTATTCTCCCTTTATTTTCTTTTTGATTTTTTTTTAAAAATGAAGAAAATAGTCCAAAAGTGGCTAATGACAAAAGGACCCAAAAGAAATTCACCTAATTACCTAACCCGACCATAGTTATCCGGATTCATCCGGATCCAACCCGGTTTGTGAACTAAACGTTGCCGTTTTCGTGTTTAAACTTCTCTTCTCAATTTTTTCATCTTTACTTACAATTAATCTCAATCTCAGATTCTACGAAGAAAGGAAGAACTTGATGAATTGTAGAAGATGATCGGTAAGTATTAGATTCAGCAATCACCATGGATTAGGAAACAGAGATTCTGTCCCGTCTCGCTACAAACCACCTTCACCTAGTTCAGTTTGAGTCGTTGAAGGCTACCTTGCTCGCTCTGAGGGTTCGTAACCCTGACCTCGCACTCACCATTCTCCAGACCATCATCTCAAACGCCGGAAGATTAGAGAATGTCCTCTGGTCGGAACCTTGCTCTTCCTTGTCTCTCCTCGCCTTCCTCTCCGCGATTGAGCTTGCGATTCGATAATCCTACTTCGCCTTGGGGATTCAATTTAGAGACTCTTAGCTTGCGTGCAGATTTCTTGTTGATGATCCACGTTTTGATCGATAGAATTGGGGATGAGCAAAGAGACGAGTTAGGTCATTGCGTACGGATTTTGCAAGGTTTTTTTGGATTTGGGAGTTGAGAGGTTGAAGTTTGATGTTAATGTGAGTAGCAGTGGAGGAAGCTATATGATTGAGGAAGATGAAGTTGTGGCTTTAAGGAGTATATTATTAGATTACTCTGATGTTTTTGATGCTTTATGCTGTAACATAAAGAGGCAACTTAGTGGTTCTGAGAGTTATGTTACAACTTACAACCTTAAGCAGAACGCCTTCATGTCTCACGAGGAGATGATTGGACTTGATCGCAGCAGCAAGGATCTTTTCGTTTGTCCTAAGCCCTGACGTGTCGCTAACCTAATTCGTCCCCTTAGATTACATATGAGGTATAAACAAACAAAAAAAGCATCTTCCTTTCTCAGATTCTACTATGTTTATGACCTAAACACTTACCCTAAAACTCTGTTTTGTTCTCTGTTTTTAGTCACGCTGCTACTGATTTGTGTGATTCTAAAGCTGGTGCAGAGATTTTGGACATCATTCGTAGAAAGGTATGCTTCCTTTAAGAGTAAAATTCGATTAAAATGTATTCACCTTTGACTTTCTCGGATTCATTTGATATGTCTCTCTTTGCAGGAGGACAATGGAGCAATAGGGCAGTTAGTATCGTCATCGCCACCATATTTTCCCGGTTTGCCTCCGAGCAGAGCAGCGAACCCATTAGCCCAAGATGCTCGCTTTCAAGATGAGAATATTAATCAACTCTCGCCTAACTCTCCTTTCCTTCAGACCAATTCATCAACCAGGTTTCCTTCTCCATCTCCTTCATCATCTTCTTTCTTCTCTGTTTCTGTTTTTTTTTATGGTTAAATCTTTTTCTGATTGCTTCCTTCTAATCTCCTCCTCGGGATTACAAATTCTAGACTTTCTAGTTCAGGTATGCTCATTGCTATGGCTTTCTCCTCCTCCATCATTCCAATTACAGCAACTCTCTTACATGGTGATGGTATCGGTCCTGAAATCTCGGAATCTGTCAAACAAGTATCTTTCTTGTAACTTACGCTAACATTTGTCTTGGTCTCTGTTAATGTGTGCATGTGTGTATGATGATCCAGGTGTTCAATGTCGTTGAGGCTCCCATTGAATGGGAAGAACATTATATGTGTACATTAAAAGATCCGAGGACATAGATTTTCCTTATGTATTTACAGTGGGTGCAGACTCCTTTCATGTCGGGGAAGAAGGCGGGGAAGAAGGCGGGGAAGAAGCATAAAACAAAGGTTTAAAAGACTTATGTATAGAGCTCCCTAATGTATGTAGAATGCTAATTTAAGTATGCTTTTGGATTGTTAAAACTCGGTTGAATGCTCTGTTTTTGCTTTTGGATGTTTAAAACTCGGTTGGACGCTTTGTTTTTGCTTTTAGATGTTTAAGACACGTTTGGAAAACTAAATTTATAGGTGTTACTCTGCCCAAAAATGAATTGTTGGGATAACTGGAATTATTGGAATTACTAGGTTTATTGTAATGCAATAAAATTATAGCAAACAAAAATAGAAAACACATGTAAAACGCCTAAATAAATATATATATAAAATGAATTAAAAATGAATTTCACATGTAAAACGTGCAGCCGTCCTATTTAACATGTAAAACGTGCAGCCGTCATATATAGATTAGTATTATATTTTGCACTTAGTAATACACCTAATAATCATCAAGGTTGTAGTAATACTACTATACACATAGTAACATTTTGGCAATTTTCAAGTTAATCTAGTTAAACCATCACAAACATGAAGGTTTTGTAGTAATACCAATGCTCTTACCTAATGAATTTTTTTAAGGAAGACATTTACAAGAAAAAATTACCAGGAATACGTATTTTGAAAAATTCTCCTTACTATACTAGAACCATTCACACAATAACATAGAAAGTTAAGGATGTTTTTTGGGAAACTGATAATCTTTTTTTAAATTATTGAAAATAATGATCAAAAATAGTCTAAATGTAAATATTTATCATAGATATAGTCTACGAATCAAAAATAATCATAAAAATAGTTAAATTTACATCATAAACAATTTAAAACCCACAACTCTAAATTTCACATAATAATACTAATAAAACTAAGTAATCCGAAACAAACATAATAATACAAGTAAGACGGAGTAATCCGAAATACACACATTGATTGCATCAAACATTGGTAGTAAAGTATACATTCTCGCATCCCTAATGATAGCATTAAAAGATTCTGCCGAATTGGTGGTGTCAACGTTGTACCTAACTCCCCGAAAGTAACATCTAGCCCATTTATGCTCTTCAACACTTTTTTCAAGATACGCCGCTGCTTTAGGATACTTCCTGCGAAAAGCATGATAAAGATACTTGAACTCCGCCTTTGTATAAGCGTGTGCACAATCTCTAAACTTGGATGCACAAGCATCTTTGTTGTTATGGACGTGGATTTTAACATTCTGAGACAAATGTCATATACAATACCCATGTTCGGCCTCAGACAAATGTCATACTTATTATTAAGAATAACTCTCACATCATATATCATTATATTACTAATACTAATTCATTTTACTAAAACTATACAATATAGTAATACCAGTAATACTAGTAATACTAGTGGAGGTTGTCTATATAGTAAAACCAGTAATATTAAAAACTATTTTGCCATAGTAATACAGTTGCCTTAGTATACCCAAAAATTTTCATTTACAAAATAATCTTCTTTTTACAGTGACATTGTTCTGATTATACCACTACTATCCGATTTACGACCATTTAAAAAATCCCACTATACTACAGACCCACAGAATCCTCCACAGACAAAGTTTAAACCTTTTTTTTTCAACCTAAACATAATTTTCAAATTTTTTTTCAATCTCTCTGAATTTCTAACTAATCTTCACATTATTAACATACCCATAATATATGCTTTATTTTAATGATATGTTACAAAAGAAATCATCAAAAACAAAGATAAATGAATGCAAAATTCAAAAACACAGTATTTAAAAAACGTTTTAAACTCTCAAAATTTACATCCAAACTTACTTTTTTTAATCACCCATGATAGAAAATAATTCATTTTAATGATATGTTACAAAAGAAATCATCAAAAACAGAGATAAATGAATGCAAAATTCAAAAACACAGTATTTAAAAAATGTTTTAAACTCTCAGAATTTACATCCAAACTTACTTTTTTAATCACCCATGATAGAAACTTCATTTTAATGACGGCATGCAAAAAAAAATCATCAAAAACGGACAAGAATTATCTTTTTTTGAGCTTCAAATTTTCGTCCATGGTGATAGATGGGAGAGGAGACGAGAAGAAGAAGAAAGAGAGAGAGGAGAGTGGTTGAATTCAGAGCATTCTATTGGTTAAAATTGTATGTGGGACCACATTGTTGGTATTAAATTTATGGGATTTGTGGTTGATTTTTAAATGAAGAATTAAATGTAAAAAGAGAGAGAATGAGGCTAGTTTAGGAAATGCAAGGATAAAAGGGTAGGATGAATAAGGTTAGGGTAGTAAGGTTGAGTTTAGGAGGGCATGGGGTATATGGAGTTAAGATCCGGATAAAACTCACTTCCTAATTTAGATCAGGTTTAGATTGGAGAAAAGATAACGTGGGCTGAATCCCGTTAGAACTTAGAGAATGAATTATGATTGTATTGATGTTTTTGGTAAAGAGATGATTACAACGATGATTGTGATGATTACAAGGACTTATGAGAATGTTTAATGAACTAAAATGGGTGTCAATGGTACAATGAATGAATCGAGAGCAGATCCCTTTCTCTGATCTCCTCCTCGTCCTTAAATAGCTCTCAGCCACGTTTGAACGATCCTAACCAACCTCCGAGATTTGCTCCGTGAGTTGGGGGATTCTCAACAGTCTCCTTTTGACCGGTTCCTGCGCAACCAGCCTGAGCTACTCATGTTAGCTCTTTGCAAATGAGGTCCGGAGCTCTCCTCCGTGACCTGTTTTGTTGACGTCCCTTCCTTAGCAAACAGCCTCCGGCTTCTTTTTAACTCTTTTCTCAAAAGATTAATTGTCAGTGGGCTTACAGTGGCCCATAGTCAACTCTTATCGCTAGAGCCCATTAGTCTCAGCTAGCGGGCCATATTTGGGCCCAACACGAGGGAAAATATACAACGAAAATAAAAAAGATGAGTTTCCTTTGAAGGATTCGGATGATCGATAATCCGGGTTGGTTAAAGATTGGTAGATTGACGATGACTTGGAGTATGTCTGGTTTACTAAAATTTCTAGGAGCGAGTCGGTTTTAAGACGACGTCAGCGTCTCTAGCTCCTTCTTTCTTTTAGGAAATCAGTACGTTCGAATGCGTGGCGATCGTTTCTCGGTTGTACGAGAGATTGGATCGGTTTGCGAGTTATGCCTGAATGGTTAGAGAACAACAAATCGAGATAGACAAAAATTGCTTACGACTTAACATGCTAGACTATCCTCTAAATTCTAAGTTCTCTAGGTTTCACGGCAGTTTACAAGATGTTTTCGTTTCTTACCTACGAGAAATTAGAAGTCTAATAAAATTTTCAAATCGGACATACCGTCGTTTCATCGATGATTCGGGATCGTGTATTTTTCATTCTTCGTCTTTTGACTTACCAGTCTTCGA
The DNA here is from genome assembly GCA_932364175.1 of Eruca vesicaria subsp. sativa. NCBI lineage: Eukaryota > Viridiplantae > Streptophyta > Magnoliopsida > Brassicales > Brassicaceae > Eruca > Eruca vesicaria. Next base: position 186,965 of record CAKOAT010068266.1, on the reverse strand, counting down.
CGAATTACCCGCAAGAGTATCGGAGCGGGGAGAAGACTTAACCATCGGAGCTCATGTTCTTGTTTCTTCGTACTGCTGGTTTTATCTGACCGACTAGGTGCGCTTTGTATGTCGAAAAAATCAATCACGTGTTTATGATTGGATGTTTTCGACTTAGCTTGGCAGAGTTTCGTAAAACTGGATTGGGTTTAGAGAGTTCAGATTTCTCGTATAGTTTAGGCAACTTTGGTGTTAAATCAACCGTTGCCGTTTTAGACGATTGATTTGTACTTATACGAAGAAACAAGTCTTTGCGGTTTTATCGTAAAATCCCGATGGAAATTCTGATTGAGACGAAACGAGAATCAGCGCGATCAAGACTCGAGAGAGAAACTCGAGGATTGGTTCAGCTCGACGTAGGGCGAGTCAGGTGAACCCTTTCAGCTCGCCGTGTGGCGATCCGGATGGTAAGAACCCTTGGGGCAAAGTCAGCGCCTCTTGGGCGAGCTAGGCGCTTGGTTCAGCTCTACGTCCGGCGAGCTAAGACGCTTGGTTTAGCTCTACGTTCGGCGAGCTAAGACGCTTGGTTTAGCTCTACGTTCGGCGAGCTAAGACGCTTGGTTTAGCTCTATGTTCGGCGAGCTAAGACGCTTGGTTTAGCTCTACGTTCGGCGAGCTAAGAGGCTTGGTTTAGCTCTATGTTCGGCGAGCTAAGACGCTTAGCGCGGGTGATCTCGATTCGTCGAGTTGACCTTTTTTCGTCGTAGAATCTCAACAGAAAGTCCGATTGAGACAAAACGAAAAGCAGTGCGATTATTGTTTAGAGTACGATCAGGCTCACCATAGCTATGAGTTGGATTGTGCGGACCCTCGGGGAAAAGTCAGTGCCTCTTAGGACGAGGTGGAAAGCCGGTCAGCTCGCCAAGATGGCAAGCTATGTTTCTTGGCCAGCTCACCGTCTTTTCGGCTGGATAGTATTCCCCGGTTCTGCGAGTAGCCTAAGGTTCTTCCGCGAGTAACCTAGGGTTTTGTCGCGAATAACCTAGGGTTTTTCCGCGAGTAACCTAGGGCTTTCTCCGCGAGTAAAGCTAGGGCTTTTTCCGCGAGTAACCTAGGGTTTTTCCGCGAACAACCTAAGATTTTGCCGCGAATAACCTACGGTTTTTCCGGGAGTTAACCTAGGATTTATTTCGCGAGTAACTTACGGTTTGTTCCGCAGTTTCTGGAAGAAAAACACTATGGGGTTTGCTAGATTTTATCGTTACCCTTAGTGATCTAAGATAGGAATCGTGAGCTTGTTTTGTTGCTCTTCCCGTGGCGAAGAGTCGCGATTAGGTTTTTGATTTTGTTGTGCACTACAGCGTTTGCGTGAGCGTTGGCTATAGGAGCAGTCGCTGCTGGAGTTTTTTACCATCGTTTTTGCGAGTTGAGACTTTGTATTTCATATATCACGACATCGTTTTGATCAACCGTTTTGCGGCTATGAGTAAGAGTAATCCGACCCCCCCTCCTTCTAGCGCCAAACTGTGGGAACCAAAATTCACACTTGTCGATTTCCGTTAAATAAGGAAACTTAGGAAAACCCTAATTTTCCAGAGGAACTGGATCTCTGCGAAAGCCAACGACAAGTAACCAAATAAATGCGGAAAAATACGAAAAACGTAGTAAAACGAATTTAAAGAAAAAGTAGATCTTATTCCGATTTTGCGCAAGAGCGTTGCGATCATTACAAGGGTTTACAAAGTTTTTGGCCGCAGAGCCGTCAACGAGTTATCAACATAAAAACCTTAAACCTAATAGAGTCGCAGCTCGATAACAAAAGACGGAAAAATAAGAAAAAGGATTTGATTGATTTCGGACTGAACTTTATGAAAGGCTTCCTACGTACCCCTTTCGAGGATCAAGTCGAACGTAGTTCAGTTGATAGAGCTGGACAAGAGATCGAACCGCCTAGGCGAGTTCGTCTAGTAATTGAGCGCCAGTCATAGAAACCGAACTTGTCGAGAAAAAAGCCTAAGTTTCTAAGTGCGGAAAATTCTAAGTCTAGAAAAGTTGTAAAAGTCTTAGATGAGAGCTCTGAAATTTGTCCCTTTGCTTCTGCCCTATGCCTCTTGCTTATATACTCCCTTCCTAGGCGGCTTAGTCTTTCCATTTCTCCCAGATTCGAGTTTATCGGGAATCTTCCATTTATCTCGATCTTTCCTTTTTTCCCGCAGAAATCTTCTATTTATCCTCAAACTGTACATTTATCTTCAATTTTAACATTTATCTTCTTTCTGCGAGTAAATCGCCAAAACGTCGTTGTATCTTTGGGTTAGATTTCGTTTTAAAGTCGCGAGTGGCTTTTATCGTGTTTTAGGACTTTCCGAGCCGTTTTGCGATAAATCCGTTTTACGACTTTAGACGAGATCGTTTCCTGATACGATGCCGTTTTTCAGATAAGTTTCTCGAGTTAATCGTAAATCTAGGCAATGTTCGATGTTTCGATTAATCGTTGCCGTTTTCTACGATTTACTCGAGGTTTTATTGAAAACACGTTTTGTACGATTTTTACGAAAAATCTCAAATAAATCAAATAGTTTAGGCAATATTCGGTGTTTCGTTTAACCGTTCCCGTTTTATACGATTTCCTCGAGTTCTTTTCGAGAAAACAAAGTTTTACTGTTTTTATCGTAAAACTCGAACGATAGGACAGATCGAGACGAAACGGGAGACGTTTCGACCGTGATCGGAATACGATCGTGTCGAAGGACGTATGCCTTGCATCAAGGATGTGGGAGATCAAGGCTCGGGATGGTCGGCTCAACGTACGGCGAGCTAGTTCAACTTGGCCAGGTCGCCGTATGGCAAGTTAGGCGATAAGAACCCTTGCGGCAAAGTCAGCGCCGCTTGGGAAGCTTCTAGTTTGCCCAACGGCGAACTAAGCCGGATGGCTTAGTTCGCTGTTGGGCAAACTAGTCGGGACGAGACTAGTTCGCGTTTTACGGCGGTGTCAGTTTTTCGCGGTTTTGTGTTTAATTCGGATGATCGTGTAATCGACGTTTGTTTTTTTTTTTCGATATAACGATCTTCCGAGTTTTCTGCGGATTTCCTTTGTTCGGAAATCTCTTTGGATTTATAAAACGATTTCTCGAGTTTTATAAAACGATTTATCGAATTTTATAAAACGATTCTTCGAGTTTTATAAAACGATTTCTCGAGTTTTTTAAAACGATTTATCGAGTTTTATAAAATGATTTCTCAAGTTTTATAAAACGATCTCTCGAGTTTTATAAAGCGTACTTTTATTTTTACTTTTGCGGAGACTTTTAGCCATTGATTCCGTCGTGACCGATTTTGACACCAACAATCTCTTTTGTTTCGGATTTAAAAAAGCTATTATCAAATATTCTTTTAAATTTTTTAGTAAGGATTTTAGTAATGACAAATTAATATTAGATTTATTTATTTTTCGTTCCCTTTTTCTAGGATTTAAAAAATAATATTTTTACTAACAAATAATTATTTCCAAGTAATATTAATGATTTTACGAAGTTTCTATTTTCAAAATTCATTTTCTTGGTATTTCTAATAATTTTACGTTTTTTCTATGTTAATTTGATAAATTCTATTATTTGTTTTATTTTAAGTAACTATTTTCTTTATAATTCCCTTTCTTTAGTATATTACATTTTGAAAAAAAAATAGAAAATTACATTCAAATAGATTTTTACAATTATATTTTTTTAGAATTTTTTAAAAAGAAATATTACTATCAAATATTTTTTAATAAGATAATATATTTTTTCATGTGTTTCGTATTTTATTAATCAGAATCTTTTAAGAGATTAAATAATAATATTTTTTTAAAACTCCTAAGAACAGATATTTGTATAATTTGTATATAAACCAAAAGAGAATTGTTTTTTATTTTTCCTTTTAAATCCTGGCCAAAGATAATTATATAATTTAATTAATAATAATTTTTTATTTTTAAGAATTTGATGATAAACATAATACTAAGCCAATTTAGTTAACAAAAATATGTAGTGATATTAAAACGAAATGTAAAAATTCCAATTTAAAACTTTTATTTAGTATTTACTGAAATAGTTATTTGCAAATAATTTCTTTTAAATCCTAAATAAAATATAACTGTAAAAGATTGTTTAATAGTAATTTTAATTTTATAAAATCATAATAACAAAAATTTAAACATATGTCACAATATTAAAATATATTGTCATGTTTTTCGGTAATCTAAACAAAAATAGAATTTTTTTTTAATTTTTTCTTTTAAATCCTGACCTAAGATAATTATATAATTTAATTAATAATAGATTTTCTTTTTAATAATTTGATGATAAACATAATACTAAACCTAGTTTAACTAAAAAAAAAAAATTCTATTTTTTGTAGTGATATTAAAAAACGAAGTGTAAAGTTCCAATTTTAAAAAATTATTTAATATTTAATGAAATAATTATTTACTAATAATTGCTTTTAAATATTAAAGAAAATATAACTATAAAAGATTGTGTAATTGTAATTTTTCTTTTCTAAAATCATAAAAAAAAACCATAAGAATTTCTTGGTAATAATAATAATTTTTCTTTTCTATATCCTAAACAAATAGATTTTTATTATATTTTTGACACTTTTCACAATCGTTTTTTATTGACAGATGTCGTAATCATATTAATTAGCAACTTTGAAAAACCAAACTCGTTATATTATAAGATATTTTGAAAACGAGTTGTAAAAATTCCAATTTAAAAATTATTTAATATTTTATGAAATAATTATTTGTAAATCATTTATTTTGAATCCTAAACAAAATATAACTGTAAAAGATTGTGTAATAGTAATTTTTCTTTTCTAAAATCATAAAAACAAACCATAAGAATTATTTTGGTAATAAGAATTTTTCTTTTCTAAATCCTAAATCAAATAGATTTGTATTATATTTTTGACACTTGTCAGAATCTTAATTGTTTTTATTGACAAATGTCATAATCATATTAATTAGAAACTTTTTAAAAGCAAACTCTTTATATTATAAGATATTTTGAAAACAAATTGTAAAATTCCAATTTTAAAAATTATTTAATATTTACTGAAATAATTATTTGCTAATAATTTATTTAAACCCTATACAAAATATAACTGTAAAATATTGTGTAATAGTAATTTTCATTTTCTAAATCCATAAGATTTTTTTTGGTAAAAATAATTTTCTTTTTCTAAATCCTGAACAAAATGAAATTTGTATTTATATTTTTTTGACACATGTCACAATCTTAACTTATTTATTGACACATGTCGTAATCATGTTAATTAGTAACTTTGAAGAACCAAACTTTATATAATAAGACTAGATATGGGTCCGTGCGTTGCATGGATTTTATTTGATGTTTTAATATTTATAAAATATAAAAATAATAATTCATTTTATAGTTTTATGATTTTTTGCATATGTTGTGTAAGATTTATTTTAGAAATTAAAATTTTTTTCCATAAAAGTTCCGGCTAGTATTTATATTTTAATAAACACATATTTTATTTGATGTTTTAATTTTACAAAGGACATAAAATAATAAATTATTTTATATTTTACGAATATTTTTGTATATGTAGTATGAAGTTTATTTCAAAATTTAGAATTTGTTTACCCACATAAATATTAGTAAATATTTGTATTTTAATAATCATAGCACATCAGTGAATTGTTTTTAACTTTATACCTAAGGCCAAAGAAAATACTGATACATATAAATTTAAATCAAATCCAGTTCGAATTAAAAATTAGAGTGAAATAAAAAAATTGAAAATTAAATAAGGTCAATCAAGTCAATAACAACTATGTAATATTTTATGAAAATTAAAATAATTAACATATATTCAAATTTTATATTTACAACTATATATTTTCAAACACATATTTTGAAGAAGATTATCTATTTCATTATATTCAGTTATTAATTTATTATACCAAATTTCAAGCATAAATAAAAGTTAATGAAAATTAAAATGTATGAATAAAATCATGGGAAATTTGCCAAATATGACTCAAAATTTGATTTCAAATGCACAAGTAAACCCAAACTTGAATCAAATGAAAAAGTAACCTAAAAGGCTATTGAAATTACAACCATCCCTTTGTGAACAAACAAAAAATCCGAATTTTTTTTATGTTTCTAACCTCCGCAACTATTTTATCCAGACGACTTTCAAGTAAGTCGTCTGGACGACTTAGTTGAAAGTTGTCTAAGATAGTTATTCTTAAAAAAAAAATTTAAAAGTTTGTAAAAAATATTTTGATAAGTGAAAAATCTTAATCATGTAATTAAAATATGTTTTAAGAGATATAAATTGAGATATAACAAAATTTAATTGTTTTCAATATAGATAAGTGAAAGTAGTAAGTCATGATATTCTTTGGTTTAGGTTGGTCGACATATGTTGTAGTATTGTATGTGTTTCTTAGGGTTAGATTTTTGAAAGCATAAATGTTTTTTGAAAAATTTAAAATTTACCTAAGTGTGTTGTATTTCTGTGTATAGTAAACATTATTTAAGTATAATTTGATTTTATAACGTGGTTAATTAGTTAATTTAGTCAATTTAGTTTAGGGTTTAGGGTCTAGACGACTTACTATTAAGCCGTTTGGTAAATATATTTAAGGCAGACGACTTACTAGTAAGTCGTCTGATGTATAGTATTCAACAGACGACTTACTAATAAGTCGTCCAAACCGGACCGAACCTTTGATTTTACTAACTTACTATTAAACCTAACCAGATTTTTATACCAGACATAAATAAGATGTTTTTTTTTACCCACTTTTTCGTGAAATTCAGAAAATCCTAACACAGTTTCTCTCAAAGGTGATTTCAAAGGAGATTTTCGTCGAATCTCTCTAATCCATCGTTCTCACCGCCGGTTATCTCTCCGCCTTATCACCGTCGTTATCACCACCGTTCTCACCGCCGCTTCCTCTATTTCAGATCTAAGAGGAAACCCTAGCGTCGTTTCTCTGTAAACCCTAGCGTCGTTTCTCTTAGAGGTGTTTTGTTGAACTTCTCCGCCGGTAAGTTATATCTAAAGAAGAACATAAAACATCGTTCTTACCGTCGTTCTCATCGCACTTCTTTTTTCACGTCTATTTTTGCAGATCTATAATCACTGTGTCGAAGGCGACTATATCTTCTCTGAATTTTCTGGCCAGCTTTACAATGTTCTACTGGAAGTCTTGGAAGACTTGCCAGACGACTTACAGACAACTTAATTATAAGTCGTCTGGAAAGTCTTCCATATTTATAATTAAAATGTTATATTGGATGGTTGTGTGTTTGAGATGGTTGTCTTTGATTGTTTTCCAGAAAAAAATGGATATTCCAGAACTCCCCTGTAGGATACATACAATAGGGCAAGATCCCCCCGCATTGAATATCATTTCGTATCATTCGTATACAAATTTGTATACTTCTTTAAGGAATGCTCTTCATGATGAAGAATATGAAGAGCTGAAGGAGTCTAAGTTGGGAGTTTTCATCAAGTTCCAATATCTGGAATTTGATTGGATTTCAAGGCTGGTTCACTACTTTCTCGATTTCCAGCTCGACATAAAGAAGAAGTATGAGCTGTGGAGTCTTGTTGGTCCACAACCTTTGAGGTTCTCACTGTTAGAGTTTGAATACATCATTGGTCTAACTGCGAGTACATCAAGGACCTTGAGAGACCAAACTGTTTTGTTACAAAGGAGTTGGCTTCTTTCTGGGAGTTGTTGGGAGTTCATGTCGAAGCTGGGCCAACTACTCAACAGATAATAACAGCATTTTAGAGATGCGAAGGGTGGTCTCCGGATGATCGTAAGCGGCTCGGATACCTTGCCATCTTCACTGGATACATTGAAGGGAGAAAGTTTTCAACCCCTACACGTGTTAGTCTGCAAGGCTAGTGATGGATCTAGAACAGTTTGAGAATTATCCATGGGGGAGAGTCACATTTAAGGTGCTAATGGACTCTGTGAAGGGCAAAGATATTTCGGGTTGTTACACCATTGATGGGTTTATACAAGTTATCCAGATCTCGGTGTACACAGCTCTGCCGAAATTGGGTGCTACTTATGGTAATCCCATACCAAACAGACCGTCTCCACCAATACTAGCTTACCAGGGTGGCAAATGATGAAGATGCTTTAAAGAAGCTATTGAAAGACATGTATTTACTTCAATTCAAAAGACTTTTGAAAATATATGATTAAGTCGTCTAGAAAGTCTTCCAACTGGACGACTTAGTAGATGACTTATAATTAAGTAGTCCAGGAAGACTACCCAGACGACTTAATAATAAGTAGTCTGCTAAGTCGTCCAGCTGGAAGACTTCCCAGACGACTTATTATTAAGTCGTCTGCTAAGTCGTCCAGCTGGTAAACTTTCTAGACGACTTAATCATAAGTTTTATGCGAAGTCTTTTCTTTCCATTTTTCTTAATCCGTCAAATATCTAAGTTTATATCTTCTATTTACTGCAGACGAGGGTGATGAACTTTGTTGAGAAGGACATGGTGTAATGTTTCCAAAATGGGACATAGATGCTAAGGACCCGTCCGCGGAGAACATAATTAAACTCATGTATAATCAGAGACCGTGGAAAAGGACCATGGATTGTTGGGAAGTCACCGGTACTTGAGTCAATACAAAGCTGGATTGTTGGGAAGTCACCGGTACTTGGGTTAATGGTAAGTCGTCTGATATCTTCTGACTTGTTTTATTTTAAATGCATCATGTTGATGCTTGGATTAATGTTCTGAGGAAGAGGTACGCTGAAAATCCACAAGCGTTCAGGATCGAGAGGATTTGCGTCCTTGATCATCTCTTTCTCAGCAATGGAGATTCAACTACTCCAATTTTAAAGAATCGGAGAGTGATCACAACAGTTTAGGAAGAAAACTCCCTGGTGGAGCGTTTGATTATTATTCAGGCGCTATACCATCATTTTTCCAGTCGAACAAGATGTGGGGGGGGGTGGATATTGATGATATCTATGTGCCAGTGAACTACAACAACTGTCATTGGATTGCTATGTGGATATCGATCTCTGAGAGACACATAGTCGTCTGGGACAGTATTTATTCCTCTATCTCCGACGAAGAACTCGATGTGATAGTGGAGCCTTTTCTCTACATTATCCCTTATCTGCTTGTTGAGTGCGCTACCTATGATGAACTGTGTGCCCAATACTCCTTGGAGCCATTCAAATTTAAATGTAAACCCAATGTGCCTCAGGCCCGGGCTGGTGATTGTGGCGTATGAATACATTGAATGTCATGCCCTTGGGCTGCCATTTAATCCAAAAGACTTTACTAAGGCCAACGTCAACGTGAAGGCTATTAGGGATAAGATGGCGGTGGTATATTTAATGAGCTTCCTGGCCAGCATGAGAAGGAAAACAAGGATAATTTTGAGAGCATAGGTGTTTATGATGGGTGATAGATTAGGCTGATGTTTGTATGTTTGTATTTGAACTTGATTAAGCTGATGTTTAGGCTGATGCTTGTATGTTTTGTTTGTTTGTTATAACCTTAGTTTTGCACAGAAGACTTACAGTTAAGTCAGCTGGAATGTTGGACTATTTAATTGTAAGTCTGTGCAGTGACCTTTCGGAACCTCCTTAAATTTGGTAGTGCAAATTTATAATTAGTCGTCTAAGAAGTCTAACACAAATCCTTAATACATACTCATAAAGCCTGGACGACTTAGTAGAAGACTTATGATTAAGTCGTCTGAAAAGTCATCCACCTGGAAGACTTTCCAAGATGACTTAATTATTAGTCGTCTGAGAAGTCTAACACAAATCCTTAATACATACTCATAAAGCGTGGACGACTTAGTAGAAGACTTATAATTAAGTCTTCTGGAAAGTCATTCAGCTTGAAGACTTTCTAGATGACTTAATTATTAGTCGTCTGAGAATTCTAACACAAATTCTTAAACATACTCATAAAGCCTGGACGACTTAGTAGAAGACTTATAATTAAGTCGTCTGGAAAGTCATCCATCTGGAAGACTTTCTAGATGACTTAATTATTAGTTGTTTGAGAAGTCTAACACAAATTCATAACACAAATTCTTAATATATGGATTCATAACACAAATTCTTAATACATAGATTCATAACACAAATTCTTAATACATAGATTCATAACACAAATCTTCTGGACGACTTAATTAAAGGTCATTCTTTACATTGTGCTTTTGTATGGCCAGTTTCTCTGCATACTGAGCATCTATAAACCATGTATTGCTTCCGGAGTTTGCGTCCTCTCATCTGGGATAGCACCAACCAAGATTGCCATCTTGATCTCTTCTGTCTCCTCAGACCATTCTTTTAGGCCGGAGGATCGCATGTGCGTTGCTCAACTTGTTGTCCAACACAAGGATATATATTCTCTGAGTATCCTGCAAACAAATAATTCTTTGAGTACACTGGATGAACAAGTGTGGAGATATGCACACGAGCATGTGATCCAGCAGCTATAGCATGAGAGCAAGGTATTTTCTCCACTTGATAGACACCACAATCACACTTTCCATTCTCCAAATAAACCACAGTTCATTTTGCCATCTTTCACAAAGAATTTCCATCCATCAATTGGTTGGGCCCTCATCGTATCCGCTATCTACGATCGAATAGCAAGCAAGTATTCAACACCCCGACTATGATATGTTAGGAGACTCAAAGCATCTTCTCTCCTTTTCCAAAACTACTTTCCTAGCTTCTCCCTTATGAACTCCAACAGGAACTGGATCGCAAATTCTCTAGCTCGCTTCAGTGCGGAATTAATAGATTCAACGATGTTGCTTGTTTTTATGTTGTACTTGTCCCCCTGACAATAAAACCTTGATCATAGGCTAATGTCAGCATTCTCCAAATACGTTGCAAGGTCCGGGTTCGCACTCCGTATCTCAGCCATGTACCGGTCAAAATCTGAAACCATATGAGCATAAGCAGCACCTTTCACCAAGTACAAGAGATGTTTCCCTTTATACTTTTTGACAATGTTATCTTGAAGGTGATAATAACATATTCCTCGGGTTGCCCAAGGAAACACCTTATCACACGCACTTTTAATGGCTGTGTGCCGGTCGGAGACTATCACCAGAGGCTGCTCATCAGATACACAAGTAGCCAATTTTGTGAAAAACTATTCCCATGAAGGTTCATCTTCAGCATCTACGATCCCTAAAGTCAATGGAAATATCTGAAAATTCTCATCTTATGCTGTTGCAACTAACAAAACACCTCCATACTTCCCACTTAGGTGAGTCCCATCCACCACAATGACCTTTCTCTGATACTTAAAACCTTTTATAGAAGCTCCAAAAGAGAAAAATAGATACTTAAATCTATTGATGAAATCAAGTTCTATAGCCATGATAGAATCAGGATTTACTAAGGAGATTTGCTCGAGATATGATGGCAGACGCGAATATCTATCTTCTGCTGATCGTCTCACCAATGTTTGTGCATATAAAAGTGCCATGTATGAAGTGGTGTAATCAAGCGTCATGCTAAACATGTTCTTCATTGCATCAGTGATATGCTGCGGAGTCAACCCATCAGTGATTCCAACACAATTAATGAAAGCCTACCAACATATTTCGGAGTACAGTGTCTCCGCTGGGTGATTCAGTCTCCCACTGAGCATGTATGTGTTTCCACATAGTTTGTTACCCAAAACGTGTTTGTCCCATGTTTCACACTCGCTCTGGTCTTTTTTAATTGTAACTGAAAGGTATGTGGATGATGATGAAGGTATCATGAACTACTTCTAATTTCTATTTGCTAATAAAATACACAACCTATTTTGGATCCTCGTTTAATATACAAACTAATTTTCGAATAAATCTAACTTCTGTTAAACATAGTTGACGTCGTATAAATCGAAGTGTAAAATCTGAAAATTTTAAAAGTTTGTATATTTAATAGAAAACATAAATTAGTTAGTGTATTAAATGGAGATCCAAAATAGTTTGTGTATTTTATTAGCCAATGAAAATTAGTTCATGTATTTTTAAGAAATTTTATCTCACAATTTAAACACATGTTTAATGGTTTGTCCCAAAAAAAACACATGTTTAATTAAACACTAACATCATCGTCTTCCGTTAAATATAGGTTACAACGTCTAAAATAATGTGTAAAATATGTGAGTTTTAAAAGTTTGTGTATTTAATAGGTAACAAAAATTAATTCATGTATTAAACAGAGATCAAAAATCATTTGTGTATTTTATTAGCAAATAAAAATTAGTCCATGTATTTCTAAGGAATTTTCCCAATTATTTATAATTTATTAGTTTAACTTTGTGATCGATCATTCTAATAATTAATGTGAAAAATGTATAAAACTGATTTCTTAAATAATATTTTAGAAAGTGAAATTGTATAAAAAAAACTCTCCAACTTTTGTAAATTTCCTCAAAAAAGAATAATCTTGAACTGCATAATAAACTAGTACCATTTGATTTTAGTCTAAGAGACTTTGAGTATTTGTTGAAAAGCCTCATGTGGTATATCAACAGAACCAACTCTCTTCATCCTTTTCTTCCCTTCTTTCTGCTTCTCAAGAAGCTTCTTCTTCCTAGTTATGTCTCCTCCATAACATTTCGCAAGCACATTCTTTCTCATCGCAGATATTGTGTCTCTCGCAATGATCTTTGAACCAATAGCAGCTTGTATCATCACTTCAAACATCTGCCTCTCTATGAAGTTCTTAAGCTTCTCCACAAGTTCTTTACCCACACGGTATGCTTTCTGGTTGTGAACAATAGTTGCTAAAGCATCAACTGCTTGACCATTCAAGAGGATGTCAAGCTTCACAAGATCAGATTTCTGGTACTCTGCATCCTCGTAGTCGAAAGAAGCGTAACCTGATGTTATGCTTTTCAACTCATCGTAGAAGTCAACAACTATCTCCCTCAACGGTAACTGGTACTTCAAGAAAACACGTTGTGCGTCTATAAATGTGTATTCTAGCTGCTGACCTCTCCGGTCAGAGCAGAGGTTGATCACAGCTCCTACGTACTCACTAGGAAGGATGATTGTGGCGATCACCGTTGGCTCCCAAGAAGCTGTGACTCTGTATTTCGGGTTTGAAGGTAAGGCAGCAGGATTCTGCACTTGCAACTTGCTTCCATCTGAGTATTCAAACGTGTAAGGCACGGTAGGGATCGTGGAGATCACTTGTGTACCGTACTCTTGCTCAAGCCTCTGATGAAATACATCCATGTGAAGCAAACCGAGGAAGCCACATCTAAATCCCATCCCAAGAGCTGCGCTTGTTTCCTTAGCCACCGAGACACTTGCATCGTTACATGTCAGTTTCTCTATGGCATGAGTAAGTGCTTCGAAATCAGATCCATCAGCAGGATAAACGCCTGAGAACACCATATGCCTCACCGGCTTGAAACCTACATTCCACCATAAGCTCATAAAGATTCTCAATTCTCAGTTACAAGAGTGACATAAGAGAGAAACAAGTACCTGGAAGAGGCTCCACAGTGGTTTTTGTTCTGTAGATTGTGTCACCAATACGTGCCTCTTTGGTAGTTCGCATGCCAGTTACTATATAACCAACCTGTCCTGTAAGAAGCATTCCTGTAGAAGTAAGCTCAGGATGCATGATCCCGACATCTAACACTTCATAAGACTGGCCCGTCGCAGCGAACGAGACCTTATCTCCTTTCGTCAGCATTCCATCAACGACAGAGACATAGCAAACAACACCTTTGTATTCATTAAAAAAGGAATCGAACAAAAGCATCCGTAGAGGCGAGTCGCTGATCCCAGGAGGAGGAGGTATCCGTTCTATAACCGCGGGAAGCACATGCTCGAGCCCCAAGCCGGTTTTAGCAGAGACTAGAAGGACCTCATCTGTGTCGAGATCAAACATGGACTTTAGCTGAGCTTTGACACGGTCAGGATCAGCTGTTGGTTGATCGATCTTGTTAATCACAGGTACGATAGTGAGGTTAGCTTCGAACGCTAAGTAAAAGTTAGCCACGGTTTGTGCTTGAACACCTTGAGCCGCATCAACGACCAAGAGAGCTCCTTGACAAGCGGATAACGATCTAGAGACCTCATAGCTAAAGTCAACATGGCCTGGTGTATCAATTAGGTTCAGAAGAAAAGCGCTCGCTTCTTGATCTTTTACTTTGTTTTCGTAGAACATTGTCGCTGTTTGAGCTTTCACAGTGATTCCTCTCTCCCTCTCTACCTAAAACAAAAATCCACAACTACTTTATTACTCATCCCAGACTCAAAAAAAAATCAAAATTTTATGGAACATTTCTTCTGAATCCAACTACAACAAACATCCATAACTACTTAACCATCACAAAGTAAAACAGTAACAGCTTTGAACAAATAAAGCTTCAACTTTTATGAAACCTTCGTCTAAAGCCACTATAGCAAACAGCCATACTACTTAATCATCACCAAGCAGATAAAGTTTCAAACTTTATTAACATTTCCTCTTTAACAAACATCCATAGTTTCTTTTAACCATCACCAAGAATTAAAAGTTTATGAAACATTTTTCTGTAGTCAAGGAGGAAAGGTCGTAAATTACTTTAAGGGTACCTGCAATTTGTCGAGATATTGGGGCTGACCATGGCCTTTCTTGATGGTGCCAGTAAGTTCCATGAGACGATCGGCCAAGGTAGATTTGCCATGATCAATATGAGCAATGATGGAGAAATTTCGGATCTTTTCGGATGGAAACTGGGTCAAATCAATGGCGGGTTCTCTGGAGTTTTGTTTAGAATCTGAGCTGAAACCGTAAGCTTGGTGCAATCCGGAACATGAAGGATCTCGTCCAATGGATTTGACTGGATTGAACAAGAGGGTTAATGCTTGTCTCGACGATTTTAGGGTTTTAGAGGCTCTGTACATAGAACCCATTTGGGGGTTTTGTGGAAATGGCGAGATTCGGAGAGTTTCAACACCACGAACAAGTTTAGACAACTCTTTGTCTACGTCTCTATACGACACCGTTTCAAGGCATTCATTATTTACAAAAACCAATATTATCGCTGTGGTTTAACTCAACCGGTTGTCTTTCGAGATGTAAGCTATTTTTTCAAATCGCCATTTTATATATTTATGAGAATATGAAGATGGATCAAAAGAAAAAAACATGAACACTAATGGTTAAATTTCTAAGTTGAACAAGACTAAACCATGCAGATATATTCCGTATTTGTATTGCAGCTACCGAAATCATGGGTAACAAGCTATGAAAAGTTCCATCAAACTACGCAGTCTAATATTCAATCATCGGACGTCACTTTCTGATCATAGAATGATAGAACAATAGAAATCTAATTCGAGAAGCCAAGATCATCATCATTTCGAAAGCAATTATTCACTTAATTTGCAATACAAATAGACAAAAGAACCGACGAAATCGATAGAAGACCACAAATTCCTAAACCATTATACTTTAAATTAGATGGCAATGCAATCTACTCCTTCAAAGATGAAACTGGCCACCAGTTCATCAACATATGCTATTGTCCTACCTGTGAAGAAGCATATTACGAATCCGGTGAACACGACCGAACAAAGCGAAGAATGAAGAAAGACCCACTCTATAAAAGATACCATGAAGAAGACCTCACAGTCGGACCACTTGGTGATGATAAATACAAATTTATCGATCATATTCCGAAAAACGAGAAGACCTAAAATAACTCATGATGATAGATCTGGATGATTTCCCTCCAAGAGAAGATTTCATCAAAAACAATATCGCTCATTGCCCAAAAATTATCTCTCAATGCGTCAACTCTTCTGGCCCTGATCAGTTGAATCAAGCAGAGAAAAATCTCAACTGACAAACTGAGAACGCTCTCACCCAAAATCAAATTTTATCCACAATTAATAACAAAGTTGATAAATTGAAAGAAAATAGCAACAACACAGCCTTCAAAACTCAATCACTGAGATATATGGAAGACTCAACAATCTTCACCATGAAATGACGATTATGGCACAAAACATGATGGTAAATACAACCCAATTCCGCAACAAAGAAGCAGAGATGGCCAGCCTAAAAAATTAACTAAAAGATCTCCAAAGAAGCCTCGAAAGCATGATTCAGAGTCAGCAACGTTCCGATGCTCACTTCGATCCTCTTGGATACATATCACCAGGGATGCCTACATACCAAGGATCCCATTCCCCTGGATTTCTCTCAGGAAATCAAACTCAAAAGGCAAAAAATCCACTACCAGGCTTCTCCTCATCCGACGAAATCTTCACATCTCACTATAGATCGACATATATTATCTATCCACAGCCGAAACAAACACGTTCAAAACCTCGAAGACAAAAGGAGTCAGATTTCCAAGCCAATCCAAATAAAAGACATGTTCTTACTTCATCCTCCAACCACGAATCTGTTGATGATAAGACAAATAAAGAAAAAGGAAAAGACATTGGAATAATTGAACTTTCAATGACCAGCCTACTTAACACTCTTGGAAAAGACCCGGAGATGTCTGATCAATCGTCAAAATTCAAAGAGAATTTACAGTCTTCGTCTGCAAAATCTATTGCCAAAATTGAACATCTCTCAGATTCAAGTTCAAGCGACTATGAGATCGACTCCTATGAAGAACCTCTCCCAAGAAAATTCGCAATTGGAGAAAGTTCATACACTCCAAAGAAATAACTAAATATCAACGAAGTTTACTTAAGCGATGAAGATATGGAATTCATGCCGCCACCTAAAATAGAAATACAGACAACAAAACATTTCACTTCAAAAGTCATGGTATTCACTTTCAATGATATTCCTTTTGAGAAATAGAATGATCGTCTAGACGAATTTCATGCATGGATGAACTCAGAAGCCTTTTCGCCACCTCTACACTTGATAATACAATAATTTACTGTCTATCTATCTAGAGCACTCAAGGAATGGTGAAATTCACTCGATGAATACAGACAGCAACAAGTCTATCAGATAACAATACCATTGCTTCTTGGAGAAATTCTCTGTGAAATTCACAGAGAATTCATTGGTACGTCTACACACCACAACACCACAAACAACAGCTACAAGAGAAGTTATTCTCAGCAAATTGTTCGTTACGTTTTTATTCATGGGTAAACCAAACCGTATTGACTATCAAATTTAGGGCTCAGCTGATGCAATCAAGAGTAGATGTATAAACTTAATTATCATAGAGCAGAGTCTAAAACATTTTCAGCAAACCATTACAGAAGGGAGAAAGAGGAATCAACAAAGCGAATTATTAGTAGTAATAGGTTTTACACAATGGCTATTTGGTGAAGGTGTTCACTTAATTTGATCACTATGCCCTGTGTTTGACAACTTTCTTCTCAAGTTCATCTTTCCTGGCTCCAACTATCCTGTCAATCTCCTTACCATTTTTCACCAGCACAAATGTTGGCATCCCCGTCACATTGAACTCTTTAGCCACATCCTGATATCATGTAGTAAGTTTTAAAACCTTCGGTCTCATAACAAAAAATACACATGAAATGTGGAAAACAGAAGCAGGTGGTTGAATCCATCTCAAGCAACTCGAGTGATCTGCAGATGTACCATACCAAAAAAAAAATCTATTTTCTACTTTACAAACTCCATACTAGCAGAAACAGTGAACAATGGAGATCAATCCAAGTAATGATGGATACAAATGTCAAGAGACAGAAGAAAATTGAAACCTTGGCTGTATATTATAGTATAACCATGACAGAATGCAGTAAATCTCTTTACAAAAACAAAAAAGCAGGCGGTTAAACACATTACCACAAGATATTATCTTCTATCATCAGAACTTGATCCGATCCACAGCTATACTATAAAGTATAAAGCTATTAATTTATCAAACTGTTGAGTTAGATATAAACGAGAAACCAAGAAAACTGAAACCTTGGTCGTATATATTATAGTAAAGTTTCGATATTGTTTTCCTCATTCTAGTTAAACCCATTTCATCAAATACTTATCTTATATCATCAGAAATCGGTTCGATCCTGTTTACAGCTGTACTATAAAGCTATCTACTTTCATCAATGGACCAATCAAAGTGATGAGTTATACAATAAACAAGGAGAATAAATACTTACGCGAAGATCATCGACATCCAACTTGACGAAATCAACATCAGTGAACTTGGCAGCCATGGCGATGAACGCAGGCTCTATCATCCTACAAGGTCCACACCAGGATGCGGAGAAGTCAACCACCAGCTTTTCTCCCACAATTCAAAAACCCAATATCAGTTAAATCGATTTCAAATCTAAAGAATCGGATCTGATCGGATGGATACATACCAGTTTTGATGATTCTTTGATCTCGTTGAAGAGAAGCTGCCACCGAGCCGATGAGGTAAACTTCATGACGCGACTTTGCTCATATTCATTCCCTGCAACAGCTTCTTCTCCCCCACCTCCAATTATAGATGATATTACACCTCCCATTTTCTCTTCTCTGAACAAGTAGGCGGCGGCGAATAATCACGCTTAAGAACACCACCCTCTGGTCTAGTCAATGATACTCTTTTAAATTTTTGTTACCACACGTAAGCACATCCTGTCGTTTAGATTTTGTTTTACACACGGATGCACATCCTGCGTTTTGTTAAGTTTCACACAACGTGGCAACGTGCCATTTGATAAGCTGGATAATGGAGCTGGCAAAAATACCCAATCCGAAAAACCGAACCAAATCTGATCCGAAAATGTAGTACTTTGGTTAGATATCGAATAGGTTCAGAATTTTGATATCTAGAGAACCCGAATCAAACCCAATCCGAATCAAAAATAGTTCGGATATCCAAATATATCTGAATCAAATTTATATTCTTAAATATATTAATTATTCTTACGTTTAATATCTAACATATATAAGATACTTTATCAAAATACTTGAAAAGATATACAAATTAGGGCCAGTCCGCACTACGCGCAGAATTGAATGATGCACTGGATGATATTTTTATAAAATATGTAACAATTTTTAAATTTTTTGTTAAGTTGGGGTTACATACGATAGTGTTATCTACACAAATTTTAATTATATAACTATAAAGACTGAATTTTTACTGTTGTTGTTATTTAAAATTCCAAGAAATTTTATTAATAATGAAAGTAGGGATAATATAAAATAAAAACCAGTAATGGTATAAAGGCCACATATGTATTATTCTAGATTGGAAACATGTCGTCTAAAAAATCCATTCCCGACATGCTGAGAGTAAAATGATATTACTCTACGATAAACCCACCTTACATACAGGAGAATATACGAAAGATTAGTTGAAATTTATTTTCAATATTTAAAGGCATACTATCAGAAAAGTCATACCTTTATTAAACAATTCAGTACTTGGGAAACTAGCGGTTAAGTAAAAAGTAGTATTAAAGTTTATAATTTTTTACAAAATTTTAGCTATTTATTTAACTATTCATTTCAGAATTAATACTTGTCTAACTAAAATAAACTTATAAAACTGTAATATATACTTTTTTAATATATATTTTTGTATTTAACTATACCAATAGGTAACATAGATAAAAAAAACAAACTATAGTCGACTGGAGTATGCAGAGTGAAGTTTCATGAAGATTACCAATATATATATTTGTGAATTAAATTTTTTTCTTTATACCATTTTAAAAAGCTAATGATTTATATGATTTTATTTACTAGAACTAAGATTTTTTAAGACAGATAAATAGATAATATGAAACCATCTTTACTATATATGGAAATGAATTCACATGTTAGCGAAATAGTTAATTAGAATTTTGAAACAAATTTTAGTGACTAATATATAAAATATAATCCTTACAATAATTTTACTATACATATTTAAATTATTATATATTGATCAAATAAACTTAGTACAAAATTATTTTAAAATTTTACTTTATTTTGATTAAAATAAGTATTAAGAGGTTCATAATTATTTTACAACAATTCTATCTATGTATTTTACAATTCATTTCAACATTCAATATAGTGTCAATATTATCCTACAATTATATATGTTCTTTTTTGTTTTCATACATTTTAACAAAATAGTGATTATTTTGATCCTATTTAATAAGTACATTACATATTAATCTCAGATCTTTAAATTTATAAGAAACAATCAAATAACAATACATGATGCATCTTGTGCTTTAATACAAATTGTTAGCAGAAGCTGGTTAAAATTAAAATGGTTTACAACTTTTTTATAAATACAAATCTTGAGTTAAAGTATATTTTATTCAAGTTAGATGTTTCTAACCTTAAAGAAGTATTTGGTCATATATATGCCGGTTATGCTCTGTAAATTAATGTGTATAGTTTTAGCCTAGGTTGTATAATATGTAAGTACATATAAGTGCTGTCACGATATCAAATGTGAATAAGAAGATTATCCTTCACACTTGTTAAGTGTTCTTGACAGATATGCAGAGCTCTCGACATATTTTGGAAAACAAACATAATAACTTTTTTTGACGAAACACTACATAATAAATTTTTTGAGATTGATACAAAATAAATTTATTCACAGAGTTGAATTAATTAAAAATATGTTCTTAACAAAGTTTTACGTAACCAGATTATAGAAAAAGCAATTTTTTGTTTTGCTCTTTGATGTCTTACATATTTTCATTGTTTTATCCATTCATCCATATACATTTTGATCATATAGACTAGGATTTAGTCATTTCTAGGTTGCATTTTGCATACATGAGTTCTTATAGGATATTGGAGTATCCTTGGAGTTCTTGGAGGTGGTTGGATTCATTTGAGGTCCAAAAGAGCAGTTTGAAGTGATCATTGGACGAGTAAGGCAGGAACGAAGTGCCAGAGCGACCCCATGACGTCGCTCCCAAGCCAGAGCGAGACGTCATGGTCGCTCGGCCTTTTGACACTCGGTTGCAGGAGGAGGTCCTGGAGCGACGTCCATAGGTCGCTGCCATCCAGAGCAACGTCCTGGAGTGATGTTCATAGGTCGTTCCCAGCCAGAGCGACCTCCCGGAGGGAGGCACCTAGTTTGCTCGCCTTTTTATCAAATCCGAAAGCCGAAACAGCCCTTGGAGCGACGTCTCAAAGCGATGTCCATAGGTCGCTCCCAGACAGAGCGACCTCCCGAACCGGCGAAACCTTGTATTTTCTAGGGACCTTTTGGTCATTTGTTTCATGTTTTTACACTTCCTAAACGTAAGTTAAAGACCCTTTTGTAGCCTACCAGGCAGAGAATCTTGATCTGAAGGAGAAGCACACAAAAACCTCTTGGGGTTTTCATTTCTAGAATCATTCTTCATTGTTCTTGTGATCTTGTTTTGTTTCATTGCATTATCCACTCATCTTATATGATTAAGCTTGAATCCAGCATGGGTTTAAGAGGAATCATGAAGATTAGTGAGTAATCCACTTTTGAATTCATGGGATAAGGAGATTAAGGGTGATTAGGCTAGAACTAGGATGTTTAGTGTAGGTTTCTCTTATTTCCTTGCTAGTAGAGTATTCTTAATGTATGTTTTGAGTTGGTCTCTTAAAGGTTGAGCTTTAGGCATTTTCCCACCTCACAAGGTGTTCGATGAAATGTCTGAGCCAATTCTCCTAAGCTTTTAACATACTTTACCAAAGAAATTTGTTGTTAAAGGTGTTAAGATGACTAATAGACTTGTTCTTAAACATTACTTTTATAACATTCAATCGAAAACATTTGATGTTTGAGTTATGTTAGTAAATGAGCATTCATCTAGACATAGAGCTTGCTTAGAGATGTGTCTAGGCTTAAGGTTGAAAGTTTAATTGATCATTTGCCATTCTTAGTTCGAAGTTTGATCACCCAAGGTCTAATCCCTACTCCCATGACTTCTCTTTTCCCTTAATCAAAGGAAGTTATTTTAATTATCGCTTTTCTTATTCTTAGTTATAGTTTAAAACCATCATTTATTCGATTGCACTTAGATTAAGTGAGTACTTGCATTCTCAGTACTTTAAAATTTTTTAGAATTGGTTCAACAATCTTTTATACTATAACATTTTTCTTATGAACCTTGAAAACTCCTAAGTTCACTCTTCTAGGGAGAAAGAAAGGGATAAAATGTAAATGTATGTATAAAATTATAAAGTCCACGGCATGCTTAAGTACCTTTTCGTATATTTGTTAGGATAAACTATACAAAAGTTGTTTACTCTGATCCTGTGCATAAAAGTTCTGTAGCTCCATCTCTTCCTTCTCACAAAGTTGTGCTGCTTCGAAGTCAACAAAGCATAACTTGCTCACATACGTAGCATTATTGAATAACTGTTTTTTTTATTTATTTATTGGAAAGACAAAAGTTGAGAGATCATCACAAAATAAACAAAATAACTACGTCAAGCTTGTGTTCCAAAAAAAAAAAAAAAAAACTACGTCAAGCTTAATCTGATACTCATAAGAATGAGCTCCAAAATAGCTTTCTTCTGATTCTTAGCACTGTTAACTTAGTCAGTGACTAATCGGATATGCTCTACTTTATTCTAATCATCTTACAGGTCTTCCCTTGAAGTTGAATGACAAAATTTACCTAAGCAATAATGTTGAGGCATATTATATTTATTAATATAAAAAGGCAAAAATAAGCAAACATACCGTGAAGTTGCAGAATCTGAATGTGGAAAGAAATTGATTTTTCTGTAGAAGTTGACAAAAAGATGAAGAAGGAATGCAAGTTCGTCTGCTTGAGAAGTCAAAAGTTTTGACTTGATTGGAAACCAAATCCGTTGCTATTAGAGGGCTAAGCAGAGTGCTCTGTAAATGGAAAACACAAAACTTTTTCATCAAGATACGATAACTCGGCCAGAAAAAACGACACTTGCTTTCATATGTATATAATATTTTATGCAATTCAGTAATTTAATCATGTAAATTTTTAGTTCTATTTATGAAGATGATAAATTTAGAAAACCCACGTACATACGGAGGAATCTGACCAAACAACACAAACTAATCAATTAATCAGTTTTACCAAAGTATCATCTTCTACCAACTTCGGTTTTATAATAGTTTATGTTGGTTTATTTTGTAATTGATATTTGATTATTTACAAATGTGACTATTCTCATTCAAACACTTTATATTTTCGTACAAAAGAAAGCACATGATCTTTTAGTATACAAAGAGGGAAAATCTACGTACTTCAGCTTCTTCTGTGAGGTGACTTTGTTTAAATAGCTTTATGTATTCACCATCTCTAATAGAGTTTGTGGTCATCCTTAAATTTTCAGGCCCATACACAACAAAGCCGGTTCACACATAAACCTCTTTCTTCGTGAATTTCCGGCTCCGTCTCCTCTCACACTTACTCGATAATCCCGATCTCGCTCACTGTCACCTCAACCTGATGCACCTCTCGACGACTACTCTCTGACACATAGGAACAAAAAATATGAATGAAGGAGGAGGTTTAAGAAATCAATACCTAAAAATATGTCTATGTTTTGTAACTCTATTTGAAGTACAGTACCGGTGGCGGTGGTTGATGATCTTCAAGCCTGCCTAGATAAACATAATAAGGAACTACCTATACATGATATGAAACTTAAAAGTTCACTGAAAAGCAAAAAAAATTAGAGTTATAATGATCAACCGCATGCCACCATAGACACAAATTAGAGTTGACTTAGTAGGCAGAAACCTTCAAAAAAAATTTAACCACTCAACAAAAAGTTCACTGAAAAGCAAAAATATCATAAAGCTCGTTACTTTACCTTCGGATGGATTTCCAGTCATCATGAGAGAAGGGATCAAAACCGAATCAATAGGGAGGAGGCCGTTAGTCTAAAGTTCTTAGTACAACGAATCACTTCAAAATCGGGGATGGAATACAATTTCAATAGGTTGATAGGATGATTTTGAGAATATGGATGCTAACCGTTTTATCAAGAGCCGCACTTAAGGTAGATCGTTGATGATGGATTGAAGAACATCTGTGAAGTGTGATGTCTCTTCCATCAAACTTCCGGAAACTATAGAACCTTCTACTCTTGCGAGGTTTTTAGCTTTAGCTTTCATAATTTTCATGGCCCGCTCATAGAGATACATCCATCCATAATGTACAGGTCCTCTATAGAATGCCTCATACGTGAGGTGGATTACTAGATTCTCCATGACGTCAAAAAATGCTGGTCGAAATATTTTCTCCAATTTTCACAGTAAGATGGGATTCTTCTCATGAAGTTGTTGAACGACATTCTCTTTAAGAGGGAGTCTGCTCAGATCCCTGAAAAATGCTCAATTTTCCTTGTATATTTCAAAAATATAAACACATTAGTAAACATATTATTTATTACTGCATATAAATAAAGAAATGAATTAAAGCATATGTTTATATATATATTACCTGCAAGTGTTTCATGTATTTTTGTTGGCAGTAGCTCCGCAAATGCAAAGGGAAGTAGTCATTGCATAAAGCGTGATAATCATGACTCTTCATCCCGGAGAAATTTTGACCATTTTCAACACATCTTAAAAAGATTTGAAATATACCCATCAGGGAACTTCACTTCTAATGGCACCCACTTGAACAACACCGACTTTTGTTCTGATGAGAATCTGAATATCGGAGCTGGAACTTGTCCATTGCTTTTTATATGTAACTCACTTCTTGAGAAAATATAAGGTAAGTCCAACCTCAATTTTATGCTGTCTTTCGTCTTCCCTGGAACATTTGATACGTGCTCAGATTAACCTAAGGAGCAACTTACTCTCTCAAATAAGATATCTATTGTAGTACTTAGAGATCGAATCCACAATGAGCTAAGGAACCACTTAAATCTAATCAAGTAATAAAACTATGTTGATATTAAATATAAAATTCCAGTAAACAAGTACACATGAAATAGTATATATTCTAGTTGAGCAAGACAATTACTCGACAGAATGGAATGAGGGTTTGAACTTCATCGGAAAGGTGTTAGACTTAGGACTTTTATTCAGATGTTGGAGATTATAATCCTATAGGTGCTAATTAATTGTTTGATTGGTATTAAAGAGCTTAACTATCTTAATAACAGATTTACTAAACTCTCGCTTAATGAATAAGTCTATTGACTAGAATGGTATTAACCCAAACAATAATGTCCAATCAATAACAGTGTTGATCGATTATTCTATAGGAATATCGATTGATACACTTTACTCGACGTCGATCGATTTCCAATGGGAATATCGATCATTGCGGCTAGTCAAACTTTATACCCGAGTTAATCTATACTCACAATGGACCCCATAGATCAAGCGTTCGCCTTCTCTCTAGTAAAAAATCCTAGCGTAATAAGATGTATTCATGATAATTAGAGTTGCTTAAGGATGTTTAAACAATCTAAATTCCTAAATTCAGGTTTCTAGTTAGGAAGTCTAGAATATAAGCATTAAGAACATCCTATAAATGAATACTACAACAAGCGATCCTATAGTTGGGGCTTATCCTCCTAACCTATTTAAACCCTAATTCTAATAAGTGAATTACTCAGACATGGTTAAGCATGTATAACACAACCAAGATAATAAAAATGCATAATTATAGATAAATAGAAATAAATGGAGTTCCAGTCACAAATCTCTTTGTTGATCTTCTCTGATATACCATGGTTTTGACCCACTTTTAACCATGGTATTTATCTGATTTTATAATATATATATATATGTTCTAGAGTCTATTAGGTAGGTTTTCAGGTTCATGAGCATTTTGGAGTAAAGTGATGATTTAGGTGCCCTTAAGAACTTAAAGGAGAGATTTCCCGAGATGACTATAAAGATCAGACAATAATGTCGATATCCAGAGATACATATCTACTGATACACATCCTGTGTAATCGATCGACGACGCTTCCGAAGAGGATGAAGAATTGAGATACTCCATCGATCGATGTACACCATGTACCATCAATCGATATGAAGCGTGAAGAACAAGTTGACTCGGCCTTGAAGCCCAAGTTCTCTCAATACTACAAGATTGCCCTTGACGAGTTTTAACCTAATGGAACTAATATTTATAGTTGTCCACATGCTTTTATGCTTGTGGATGCTTTTATGCTTGTGGATGCTTTTACATGATTTTTGTACTTCAAAAGCTTTACATGCTTTTTATGTTCTTTGCTTTATAAAAGTATTATTTTCATCTTATTCTCATTATCATAAAGGTTATAGAGTTATAGATTTAGAAGAAACACACAAAGATATTTGTTGTTCAAAAGAACCAAGAGTTCAATCTTCTAATCTAATGAGTTTCTATTATTGCCTTGCTGCTATGAATCACTTAGCCATGTCTGAGTAGATTCACTTGTTAGATTTAGGGTCCAAATAGTTATGAGGGATTAGCCCCAACTATGGATTGTTGAGTTGTGATATTCATTATCCTGATGAACCCTAATGCTTGCTCTAGAGTAGTTAACTAGAGTATGATCATGAAATGATTTAACTTGTTAATCATCATCCTGAAATCATCTGGTATAAGCTGAGATCCTCTAGGGACGAGCGAGAGCCGGTCTATGATCTTGGTGAATACATATTCAATTCAATCTGAAGCTATATCGATCGATACTCCTATAGAGTAATCGATCGACGGCTACCTATATCGTCCGATATGGCGATCATACCATCGGTCGATATTGCCGGCAGTCAGATCAATAGACGAGTCTAATAGCGATATCAATTAGGCTTATCTAAGAATTGAAATTCTTTAATATCTTGCAAGCAACTTATAAAGACATCTATAGAATTATAATCCTGATTATCTAAATAGTAACCTTGAATCTAACTACTTTCTTTTATTGTTTAAAACCTAAACCAAATTCTCTTGAGCAACTCACCATTGCTCACAACTGCAATTTACTTTTAAACCTAAATCAACCTAGCATAATCACTTAGGATTATATCTTTTGTGTTCCTTAGTTCCTTGTGGATTCGATCCCCAAGTACTACAATTGAACTTCTTATTTGAGAGAGTAATTCACTCCTTAGGGTAAATTGAGTGATATCAAATTTGGTGCCGTTGCCGGGGAACTAAGATCGCCATTAGATTTAATCTGATTAGGTCTAGGTTATTTTTCTTTTTACTGCTTAATTATCTTCTGACACAAATTTTTTTTTCTTGTCTCTTTCAGGTACATGCCCAGCAGTACTAGAACCAACAAGAACAACCAACTTGTGTACTCGGAAGATCCCCACAGTTTGGAACGTAGCATCCGTAGTGACTTACGTTCCACATCGATCGACATCAACCACAGTTCGTCGACCGATATTCGCTTACCACAGTCGACTGAGACACCTTCTTCGTCGACCGATACTCGCACCCTTCCATCGATCGACATCAACAACCGTTCGTCGACCGATATCTTTCACCCGACATCAATCGATATACCTCATCCTACATCGATCGATACTAACCACTTCATCCTACATCGATCGATACTAACCGGCGAGACATGGTAGCGACTATTATTCTCACTACTGACGAGAATGGAGACCTGCGTGATCATGATGGTCACCTGCGTAATGCAGAAGGTGAGAAGCTGAATGCTAAGAAGGACATCATTCCTGAGCAAGAGACTGCACCTACAGATCTTATTCAACCTGTAGAAGAGGCTATCAGAGCTAGAACTTTGGCTGACTACAACTGTCCGGATCAGTTCTACACCAACCGATCAGCCATACGCCCCCTGCTATTCAGAGAGGAGATTTCGAGCTCAAGCCGCAGTACTACACACTTGTGGGACAAATACCCTTCTGTGGGTTGTCCCATGAGCATCCTATGGACCATCTGAATAGGTTCGAGGATCTCATAACCGTCATAAAAGCTAATGGATTCCCTCAATACTATCTTCTCTGCAAGCTTTTCAAATACTCTCTATCTGGAGAAGCTTTGTAGTGGATGAGACAACTACCACCAGGTTCTCTCACAACCTGGAGCGACATCAAAAACGCATTCCTGCATAACTTCTTTGATGACTCACGGGCTGAAGAATTGAGGAGGAAGATTGCTACATTCACTTAGGATCCTGGAGAATCGTTTAAAGACACATGGAACAGATTCAAATCCTACCAGCGAGATTGTCCACACCACGGTTTCAACAACGTGCAACTGTTCTGCACTTTCTACAGAGGCATCACTTTGAAGTACCAAATGGCTCTAGACACAGCTAGTGAAGGCAATTTCACCACCAGGAATCCTCAAGAAGCTGTGAAGTTGATTGATAACTTAGCTTCAAGCAACAATACAAAGAACATTGTGAAGACAAAGGCTACATCATTCCTTGGGAAGGAACAGATTAATGAAGTGCAAGCACAGCTAGATCATGTTCAGAAGCTACTAAACACGCAGATTTGCTCAGTGGAGGATGCAGAAACTGCAGCTAAAGAAGATTACATAGAAGAAGATGTGAACTAGATCAGTGGAGCTGGTTTTCAGAGGTCTGGA
This sequence comes from Eruca vesicaria subsp. sativa, assembly GCA_932364175.1. Taxonomy (NCBI): domain Eukaryota; kingdom Viridiplantae; phylum Streptophyta; class Magnoliopsida; order Brassicales; family Brassicaceae; genus Eruca; species Eruca vesicaria. Next base: position 158,494 of record CAKOAT010068266.1, on the reverse strand, counting down.
AACCAAGGAGGATACAGAAACTTCGCAGGACAGAAAAGCAACTTCAACCAGAGTTCACAGAAGCCTACCAACTACAGCAGCAGAAACCCCAACAACAACATGAGTTATGGTAACTCATTCTACACAAATCCACCCCCACCCACCCAAGACAGTAAGCTAGAAGAGATGCTAGACAAAGTTCTGGAGAATCAGCAGAAACTTTAGATGGACTTCAATGGAAAGATCGATTCTGTCTACACTGACCTGAACACCAAGCTTGATGGTTTAAGCACTTAGGTGAAGAAGTTGGAGACTCAAGTGGTTCAGACAGGAGAAGCACTAAAGAAGCAAGAAATTTTAGCAAAGGGAATGGGAGAGTTTGCTACTCTCCATGATGTGCATACCATCTTGGAGGATGACTTTTGGCAGAAGCTGAAAGATTCTGAAGATGACGATGAGACATACCTCAATCTCGAAATCGAATACTATCAATCGATAGGATCTCCTAAGTATCGATCGATACCTTCCAAAGTACAGCGATCGATAGACTTTGATGAGTGTCAATCGATGAACTTAGCCAAAGCCTCTTACGAGTGCAGTGCCGTCAAGATCATGTCACACGAAGCCTTCGCAGCACGACAACTACATCCGCCCGCCCTTATCCGAATCGATTCTCATGATATCGATCGACATGAAGACCACGATATCGACCGACCCACTTCAGTCATTGTCGATCGATACAAAGTCCCCCAACGTTGAGTGCAACTTCGAAAGATCGACGTTGCACGACTTGATGCACTCTGAGAGGAGTCTAAACCTTCCAGTACCCTTCCCACCATTATCATGAAGAGACCCACAGACATCTTTGAGCCCATGGAGACAGAACAAGAAAATCATGGAAGAGTTCTCAGAAAAAGGAAAGAGAAGATCCCCAAGCATTATAAAAGGAAAGCTAATGAGAAATAATTGTCAAGCTTCAGAAAGAGAGTTCTGAGAATACCTAAAGAGAAACCCTTTCAAGAAGCCTACTTTTCACACAGATTGTGGATGTTTTTCAGAGAAACCAAGGAGACAGAAGAAGACATCAAGAGAATGTTTCACCAAGTCAGAGATAGTCTAAAGAAGAAGATCACACTGGAGAAGAAGAGTAATCTAGGGAAGTTCACAATACCATGATCCATAAGAGGTTTTGAGTTCCCTCGTGCTCTCTGCGACACATGATCTGGAGTTAGCATCTTACCCAAGATCGTGGCAGACCATCTAGGTTTGAAGATAGAGCCCACTGAAGAATCGTTCATCTTCGTGGATTGTTCTCAGCAGCACTCTGGAGGCATAGTTCGAAACCTTGAGGTACAGATTGGAGATTCCCTAATTCCTACAGACTTCCACGTCCTGGAGAACAAGCTAAACTTCAAGACATCTCTACTACTTGGAAGGGCCTTCTTAGAAACTATTGGATCTGTTTGTGACCTACAATCCAACAAGCTCTGCCTAACCCTCATTAACCCTACCATCCACCACAATCCTGTTCCAGTCATCAAGTTTCCAAGGACAGAGAGCCCAGCACTTGTAGCAAACGACATTTTGAATCAACGAGCGATAACCCCTACTCAGCACCAGTCTACGTCCCACATGAGCCACAAGACGGAGACTACTCAATTGGGAGTTGGGCAAGCAATTACAATGGAAGTTTCACAATGGATACAACACCACTGATGCATGCGACCGAACCAGAAGCAAACGTATCGACCGACATGGACCTACATCCATCGATCGATGGGTTCCTCAACCAATGGATCGATGCCAATGCCACCCCATCGACCGATCATGCCACTACACCATCCGAGGTACAAACACATAATTTCGATTTTACGTTACTAATTCCGGATGAATTTGGTATTTTCAGGGATCCAGATGGCCATGCACGAGCAATGGATGGAAGAATCATTCCAATCTCCAAAGAAGACGTTTCAGACATTCTTCAGATGACCAGTTCAGCCTATCCAGAATTATAAAACACATCGATCGATATGTGTAGAATCACATAGACCGATATACATCGAGAACTTGGGAAAGGAGCCTTCAGATCTGGGATTCGTCAGTTCTTATGGGAAAAGAAAGCCAAATATGGTGTCTACAGAGATGAGAATGGTTTTGCAAGAAGCGTAGCTGGAGACATATCCATGTTTCCAAAGAAGATATTGGGAAATTGCTGAACAGAGCCTCACTGATGGAGCGCTCTTGTTTCTGTTTACCAGAACACGCTAAACTGTTTTCTAAAGGAGTTCCAGTTTGCAAGCTATACACACAAGCAGAGGTCACATACATGATCAAAGGAAGAGTTGGTGAACATAACTGGGAGATGGCATCACTGAGGTCTGAACATGAAAGAGCCATAGCATCACTTAAAGGAGAACTACATTGGAATAAGACTGGCAATGACTTAGCTCGTAAAGAGAGGAAAGACTTGGAAGAAGTAGTACATGCACTTCGCGAAGAACTAGACTCTCAGAAGCGCAAATCGACCGATACAGCCTCAGCAGCATCGATCGACATGACCAAAGACAAGCCTATCGAGAGTCACCTACAAGAGCTATCGATCGATGAATTACCATGTCTATCGACCGATATTCAAGCTCCAGACTTCTGTACCAGAAAAGAAATTGAGGAAATCACAAGAGATATCTACAAATATATTGAAGCTTGTGGAGATGAAGCATACATATTACTCGACAAGATGTGGTTCCCCGTACAGAGTGACGTTCAAAGATTGAATGCACAACAAAAGGAATTCAGAAAGAGATCGAAAACATTCAGAGACAGCTCGCCAACCGACATGCACCATCCGCATCGATCGACGTGCCTCTGAACCCATCAACCGATGGACATCCATCCACATCGAACGACATAATTACACCGAGATCAGTCGATACTATCCCTTCCCATGTGCAAAACATCTAAAACCTCAACACAATGCAGCTGAGTATTGATCTAGAACACACCTACAGCAAGATTGGAAATCATGAGTTCAGCATAGCAAGCATTGAGGAGGGGTTACAGAAAATCCACTATGAGGTCCAAGGATTGAAAGCTAGTATGACCAGAAGCGAGAAAGCCACTAGAAGCTTCTTAACTTAATGGTTTGAAGAATCACAAGACAAGGAGAATACTTGTTTCCCAACAAGTACCTGCAATTCACCTCACGAGCCACCATACCTACATAGTCAAGCTAAATGACTTTAACTAAGCGCTGAGTGGGAGGCAACCCACTGTTAGGTATTTTCTTCCTTAGTTTTATTTTATTTTTACTTATTATTTTCGTTTTATTTTATTTCAGTTGATACACGATCACTACCTCTATCGTCCAATAAGATACTATCGACATCAATCGGTACAAACCAATCCCTGACGATCGATGGAATTGACTCACCATCGATCGCTACGAATATCGGTCAGGTATATCGTTCACAATTTTTTATATCAGTTATACTTTATTTATTTACGCACTAACTCCGACTAGTTATACACTGAGGACAGTATATGATTTAAGTCTAGGGGAGTGGAGATTACTGATGCTACTTTACCTTTTTGATCTTATTAAATGTTTTGAAAATTGGTTTTATTGAGTCAAGAAGGAGACAAAAAGATTTCAAATTTTTTTTACTTTTTATCTAACAACTCTTTAGCACCATTCTTAGAATTGTTGATTGCAGAAAGTACTATAGATGCTAAAGTGCATCACCAGTCACCTATGACAACACTTTTCATGATTGTTTGGAAGAACCAAAGCTGATTTCCAACCTAACCTGACATATATTGCTTGTCTTGAGGCTTGGTATACAAGGGATCGGAATCGTCCTACAAGTCTAGAAGGTAAAAGTCTTGATAATTTTGGTTTCCTTCTCTCCTCCCTTTGGCATCCCTAAAAGAGAAAAATAAAAGATTGAGATGATTTCCTGAGAGGCAGAGGGAGAGGTACATTACCCATGAACCCACTATTCTAATTCAAAGGAATGATCACACATTGTGGAAGCGAAGGAGAGGTACATTACCCATGACCCCACTATTCGCCTACACTTTGTCAGAAAAGACTACAAAAAATAGTAGAAAGATCAATAAGTTGAACATTTGTTGTTCATTGGGATTGATATAAAATAAAAAGACAATTTGGGATTCAGAGAAGGGATATAGGGAGAAAAGAAACCAGAATGAGAATGCCTGAAACTTGTTTGAGTTGAATCCAAATGTTCCTTGATCGATACTCCCAAGGTAAAGCCTTCACTTTTATTTTATGCATAAATGAAATCAGTAGAGGGGATAGACAGACAAGATTGCTAAGTTGATTGGCTAGATGAATTTGGTTGCTAAGCTAGAATATGGTATAATGTACTTCTATAGTTAGCAATATGAGATGTGGCTTGCAACAAAGTAGAGGTTATGATTTTAAGTTAAGATTTGCTTAAGTCCCTGCTGTTTTTAAACTTCTTTCAAAGACTAACTGTTGTGTTTGCTTGAGGACAAGCAAAAGGTTACGTCTAGCGGAGTTGATATACCATGGTTTTGACCCACTTTTAACCATGGTATTTATATGATTTTATAATATATATATGTTTTGGAGTCTATTAGGTATGTTTTCAGTTTTAGGAGCATTTTGGAGTAAAGTGATGATTTAGGTGCCCTTATGGACTTAAAGGAGAGATTTCCCGAGATGACTATAAAGATCAGACAATAAGGTCGATATCCAGAGATACATATCGATCGATACACATCATGTGTAATCAATCGACGACGGTTCCGAAGAGGATGACAAATTGAGATACTCCATCGACCGATGTACACCATGTACCATCGATCAATATGAAGCGTGAAGAACAAGTTGACTTGGCCTTGAAGCCCAAGTTCTCTCAATATTACAAGATTTCCCCTGGCAAGTTTTTAACCAAATGGAACTCATATTTATAGTTATGCACATGCTTTTATGCTTGTGGGTGCTTTTACATACTTTTTGTACTTCAAAAGCTTTACATGCTTTTTATGTTCTTTGATTTATAAAAGTATTCTTTTCATTTTATTCGCATTTTCATAAAGGTTATATAATTATAGATTTAGAAGAAACACACAAAGAGATTTGTTGTTCAAAAGAACCAAGAGTTCAATCTTCAAATCCAATGAATTTCTATTATTACCTTGCTGCTATGAATCACTTAGCCATGTCTGAGTAGATTAACTTGTTAGATTTAGGGTTTAAATTGTAAGACCCGAACCCGGCCGTCTAGGCCGCGGTCAAAGCCTCACGTCGCTCAGTCCTCTTCCGGACCGAACCTCTAAAGTTTTCGCCCTTTATTTATAATATCGCCCATAGGCGAGAGCCCAACTTAAATCTTAGCTTGATACTATCTTAGTATTTCCTAGCTTAGATTATTTCTATTCTACGCAGCGGATTATACTATATTAGCCATTGGTCTAAAACCAATCTAACACTTGTCCATTCTAATCATCTATGCCTTGGCCAGTTCACTGAACTACCTTCCAGCATATAGATCGATCCTTACATGGTACAAGTCATACAAGTTCCAAGGTTCCATTCCCCTAAACTATTTTAGCTAGATCTAAAATAAAGTAGCTAGATCATACCTTTGCCACATCCCCGGATCTTGTTAGCTCATCGGTCCAGCCGACTTACCACAATCGACCGAGACACCTTCTTCGTCGACCGATACTCGCACCCTTCCATCGATCGACATCAACAACCGTTCGTCGACCGATATCTTTCACCCGACATCAATCGATATACCTCATCCTACATCGATTGATACTAACCGGCGAGACATGGTAGCGACTATTATTCTCACTAGTGATGAGAATGGAGATCTGCGTGATCAAGATGATCACCTGCGTAATGCAGCAGGTCATAAGCCGAATGCTCAGAAGGACATAATTCCTGAGCAAGAGACTGCACCTACAGATCTTATTCAACCTGTAGAAGAGGCTAACAGAGCTAGAAATTTGGCTGACTACAATCGTCCGGATCAGTTGTACACCAACCGATCAGCTATACGCCCCCTGCTATTCAGAGAGGAGATTTCGAGCTCAAGCCACAGTACTACACACTTGTAGGAGTAATACCCTTTTGTGGGTTGTCCCATGAGAATCCTATGGACCATCTGGAGAGGTTCGAGGATCTCATAACCGTCATAAAAGCCAATGGAGTCCCTCAAGACTATCTTCTCTACAAGCTTTTCAAATACTCTCTATCTGGAGAAGCTTTGCAGTGGCTGAGACAACTACCACCAGGTTCTCTCACAACTTGGAGCGACATCAAAAACGCATTCCTGCGTAACTTCTTTGATCACTCACGCGCTGAAGAATGGAGGAGGAAGATTGCTACATTCACTCAGGATCCTGGAGAATCGTTTAAAGACACATGGAACAGATTCAAATCCTACCAGCGAGATTGTCCACACCACGGTTTCAACAATGTGCAACTGCTCTGCACTTTCTACAGAGGCATCACTTTGAAGAACCAGATGGCTCTAGACACAGCTAGTGAAGGCAATTTCACCACCAGGAATTCTCAAGAAGCTGTGAAGTTGATTGATAACTTAGCTTCAAGCAACAGCACAAAGAACATTGTGAAGACAAAGGCTATATCATTCCTTGGGAAGGAACAGATTAATGAAGTGCAAGCACAGTTGGATCATGTTCAGAAGCTACTAAACAAGCAGATTTGCTCAGTGGAGGATGCATAAACTGCAGCTGAAGAACATTACACAGAAGAAGATGTGAACTAGATCAGTGGAGCTGGTTTTCAGAGGTCTGGAAACCAAGGAGGATACAAAAAGTTCGCAGGACATAAAAGCAACTTCAACCAGAGTTCACAGAAGCCTACCAACTACAGCAGCAACAACCCCAACAACAACATGAGTTATGGTAACTCATTCTACACAAATCCACCCCCACCCACCCAAGACAATAAGCTAGAAGAGATGCTAGACAAAGTTCTGGAGAGTCAGCAGAAACTTCAGATGGACTTCAATGGAAAGATCGATTCTGTCTACACTGACCTGAACACCAAGCTTTATGGTTTAAGCACTTATGTGAAGAAGTTGGAGACTCAAGTGGTTCAGACAGGAGAAGCACTAAAGAAGCAAGAAATTTTAGCAAAGGGAATGGGAGAGTTTGCTACTCTCCATGATGTGCATGCCATCTTGGAGGATGACTTTTGGCAGAAGCTGAAAGATTCTGAAGATGACGATGAGACAGACCTCGAACTCGAAATCGAATACCATCGATCGATAGGATCTCCTAAGTATCGATCGATACCTTCCAAAGTACAGCGATCGATAGAATTTAACGAGTGTCGATCAATGGATTAAGCCGAAGCCTCTTACGAGTGCAGTGCCATCAAGATCATGTCACACAAAGCCTTTGCAGCACGACACCCACATCCGCCCGCCCTTATCCAAATTGATTCTCATGATATCGATCGACATGATCATTATCCCATCGATTGACATGAAGACCACGATATCGACCGACCCACTTCAGTCATTGTCGATCGATACAAAGTGCCCCAACGTTGAGTGCAACTTCGAAAGATCGACGTTGCACGACTTGATGCATTCTGGGAGGAGTCTAAACCTTCCAGTACCCTTCCCACCAATATCATGAAGAGACCCACATACATCTTTGAGCCCATGGAGACAGAACAGGAAAATCATGGAAGAGTTCTCAGAAAAAGGAAAGAGAAGATCCCCAAGCATTATAAAAGGGAAGCTAATGAGAAAGAATTGTCAAGCTTTAGAAAGAGAGTTCTGAGAATACCTAAAGAGAAACCCTTTGAAGAAGCCTACTTTTCACACAGATTGTGGATGTTTTTCAGAGAAACCAGGGAGACAGAAGAATACATCAAGAGAAAGTTTCACCAAGTCAGAGACAGTCTAAAGAAGAAGATCACACTGGAGAAGAAGAGTGATCCAGGGAAGTTCATAATACCATGATCCATATGAGGTTTTGAGTTCTCTCGTGCTCTCTGCGACACAAGATCTGGAGTTAGCATCCTACCCAAGATCATGGCAGACCATCTAGATCTGAAGATAGAGCCCACTAAAGAATCTTTCATCTTCGTGGATTGTTCTCAGCAGCACTCTGGAGACATAGTTTGAAACCTAGAGGTACAGATTGGAGATGCCCTAATTCCTACAGACTTCCACGTCCTGGAGAACAAGCTAAACTTCAAGACATCTCTACTACTTGGAAGGGCCTTCTTAGCAACTGTTGGAGTTGTTTGTGACCTACAATCCAACAAGCTCTGCCTAACCCTCATTAACCCTACCATCCACTACAATCCTGTTCCAGTCATCAAGTTTCTAAGGACAGAGAGCCCAGCACTCGTAGCAACTTGTTTCTGTGCCCACGACTATGATTCAATAGCCGAGTACGAAACCGATCCAGCAGTATCGACCGATGGCAATCTTATACCATCGACCGATACCAGTCAACCAGCATCGACCGATGAGCATACATGGTCATCGATCGACAGGCTATTCCAAGAGATCGAAGAAGAGTTTCCAGAAGGCTATTTTAGCGCAGATGATTGGGAGAACGATCATTACATCCCAGAACTGGCTAGTATTACTACTCAGGAGGAGTATGATGAAGATTATGAAGAGGAACAAGCCACATAGTATAGATTTCTTCGGGAAGATGAAGTAAGACCTCCTCTTCCATCCTTTATGTTCAGAGCATCGATCGACAGAGACCACCCTCCATTGATCGATATGCCCCAACCCAGAGCGCTCAAACGACGTTTTGAATCAACGAGCGACAACCCCTACTGTGCACCAGTCTACGTCCCACATGAGCCACGAGACGGAGACTACTCAATTGGGAGTTGGGCAAGAAATTACAATGGAAGTTTCACAGTGGATACAGCACCACTGATGCATGCGACCGAACCAGAAGCAAACGTATCGACCGACATGGACCTACATCCATCGATCGATGGGTTCCTCAACCAATCGATCGATGCCCATGCCACTCCATCGACCGATCCTGCCACTACACCATCCGAGGTACAAACACATAATTTCAATTTTATGTTACTAATTCCAGATGAATTTGGTATTTTCAGAGATCCAGATGGCCATGCACGAACAATGGATGGAAGAATCATTCCAATCTCCAAAGAAGACGTTTCAGACATTCTTCAGATGACCAGTTCAGCCTATCCAGAATTACAACACACATCGATCGATATGTGGAGAATCACATCGACCGATATACATCGAGAACTTGGGAAAGGAGCCTTCAGATCTGGGATTCGTCAGTTCTTATGGGAAAAGAATGACGAATATGGTGTCTACAGAGATGAGAATGGTTTTGCAAGAAGCGTAGCGAGAGACATATCCATGTTTCCAAAGAAGATATTGGGAAATTGCTGAACATAGCCTCACTGATGGAGCGCTCTTGTTTCTGTTTACCAGAGCACGCTGAACAATTTTCTAAAGGAGTTCCAGTTTGCAAGCTCTACACACAAGCAGAGGTCACATACATGATCAATGGAGGAGTTGGTGAACATAACTGGGAGATGGCATCACTGAGCTCCGAACATCAAAGAGCCATAGCATCACTTAAAGGAGAACTACATTGGAATAAGACTGGCAATGACTTAGCTCGTAAAGAGAGGAAAGACCTGGAAGAAGAAGTACATGCACTTCGCGAAGAACTAGACTCTCAGAAGCGAAAATCGACCGATACAGCCTCAGCAGCATCGATCGACATGACCAAAGACAAGCCTATCGAGAGTCACCTACAAGAGCTATCGATCGATGAACCACCATGTCTATCGACCGATATTCAAGCTCCAGACTTCTGTACCAGAAAAGAAATTGAGGACATCATAAGAGATATCTACAAATATATTGAAGCTTGTGGAGATGAAGCATACAAATTACTCGACAAGATGTGGTTCCTGGTACAGAGTGACGTTCAAAGATTGGAATGCACAACAGAAGGAATTCAGAAAGAGATCGAAAACATTCAGAGACAGCTCGCCAACCGACCTGCACCATCCGCATCGATCGACGTGCCTCTGAACCCATCGACCGATGGACATCCATCCACATCGAACGACAGAACTACACCGAGATCGGTCGATACTATCCCTTCCCATGTGCAAAACATCCAAAACCTCGACACAATGCAGCAGAGTATTGATCTAGAACACACCTACAGCAAGGTTGGACATCATGAGTTCAGCATAGCAAGCATTGAGGAGGGGTTACAGAAATTCCACTATGAGGTCCAAGGATTGAAAGCTAGTATGACCAGAAGCGAGAAAGCCACAAGAAGCTTCTTAACTTAATGGTTTGAAGAATCACAAGACAAGGAGGATACTTGTTTCCCAACAAGTACCTGCAATTCACCTCACTAGCCAACATACCTCCATAGTCAAGCTAAATGACTTTAACTAAGCGCTGAGTGGGAGGCGACCCACTATTAGGTATTTTCATTCTTAGTTTTATTTTATTTTTACTTATTATTTTCGTTTTATTTTATTTCAGATGATACACGATCACTACCTCTATCGACCGATAAGATACTATCGACATTGATCGGTACAAACCAATCCCTGACGATCGATGGAATTGACTCACCAGAAGCAAGAAAGCCACAAGAAGCTTCTTAACTTAATGGTTTGAAGACTCACAAGAAAAGGAGGATACTTGTTCCCCAACAAGTACCTGCAATTCACCTCACTAGCCACCATACCTCCATAGTCAAGCTAAATGGCTTTAACTAAGCGCTGAGTGGGATGCAACCCACTATTAGGTATTTTCATTCTTAGTTTTATTTTATTTTTACTTATTATTTTCGTTTTATTTTATTTCAGATGATAGACGATCACTACCTCTATCAACCGATAAGATACTATCGACATCGATCGGTACAAACCAATCCCTGACGATCGATGGAATTGACTCACCATCGATCGCTACGAACATCGGTCAGTTATATCGTTCCCAATTTTTGATATCAGTTATACTTTATTTATTTACGCACTAACTTCGACTAGTTATACACTGAGGACAGTGTATGATTTATGTCTGGGGGAGTGGAGATTACTGATGCTACTTTACCTTTTTGATCTCATTAAATGTTTTGAAAATTGGTTTTATTGAGTCAAGAAGGGGACAAAAAGATTTCAATTTTTTTTTACTTTTTATCTAACAACTCTTTAGCACCATTCTTAGAATTGTTGATTGCAGAAAGTACTATAGATGCTAAAGTGGATCACCAGTCACCTATGACAACACTTTTCATGATTGTTTGGAAGAACCAAAACTGATTTCCAACCTAACCTGACATCTATTGCTTGTCTTGGGGCTTGGTATACAAGGGATCGGAATCCTCCTGCAAGTCTAGAAGGTAAAAGTCTTGATAATTTTGGTTTCCTTCTCTCCTCCCTTTGGCATCCCTAAAAGAGAAAAATAAAAGATTGAGATGATTTCCTGAGAGGCAGAGGAAGAGGTACATTACCCATGACCCCACTATTCTAATTCAAAGGAATGATCACACATTGTGGAAGCGAAGGAGAGGTACATTACCCATGACCCCACTATACGCCTACACTTTGTCAGAAAAGACTACAGAAAAGTAGTAGAAAGATCAATAAGATGAACATCTGTTGTTCATTGGGATTGATATTAAGGAAAAATAAAATTTTGGATTCAGAGAAGGGGGATATAGGGAGAAAAGAAACCAGAATGAGAATGCCTGAAACTTGTTTGAGTTGAATCCAAATGTCCCTTGATCGATACTCCCAAGGTAAAGCCTTCACTTTTATTTTATGCATAAATGAAATCAGTAGAGGGGATAAACAGACAAGATTGCTAAGTTGATTGGCTAGATGAATTTGGTTGCTAAGCTAGGATATGGTATAATGTACTTCTGTAGTTAGCAATATGAGATGATGCTTGCAACAAAGTAGAGGTTATGATTTTGAGTTAAGATTTGCTTGACTCCCTGCTGTTTTTAAAATTCTTTCAAAGACAAACTGTTGTGTTTGCTTGAGGACAAGCAAAAGGTTAAGTCTGGGGGAGTTGATATACCATGGTTTTGACCCACTTTTAACCATGGTATTTATATGATTTTATAATATATATATTAGTTTTGGAGTCTATCAGGTATGTTTTCAGGTTCAGGAGCATTTTGGAGTAAAGTGATGATTTAGGTGCCCTTATGGACTTAAAGGAGAGATTTTCCGAGATGACTATAAAGATCAGACAATAAGGTCGATATCCAGAGATACATATCGATCGATACACATCCTGTGTAATCAATCGACGACGGTTCCGAAGAGGATGACGAATTGAAATACTCCATCTATCGATGTACACCATGTACCAACGATCAATATGAAGCGTGAAGAACAAGTTAACTTGGCCAAATGGAACTCATATTTATAGTTATGCACATGCTTTTATGCTTGTGGGTGCTTTTACATACTTTTTGTACTTCAAAAGCTTTACATGCTTTTTATGTTCTTTGATTTATAAAAGTATTCTTTTCATTTTATTCGCATTTTCATAAAGGTTATATAATTATAGATTTAGAAGAAACACACAAAGAGATTTGTTGTTCATAAGAACCAAGAGTTCAATCTTCTAATCTAATGAATTTCTATTATTACCTTGCTGCTATGAATAACTTAGCCATGTCTGAGTAGATTCATTTGTTAGATTTAGGGTTCAAATTGTAAGACCCGAACCCGGCCGTCTAGGCCGTGGTCAAAGCCTCACGTCGCTCAGTCCTCTTCCGGACCGAACCTCTAAATTTTTCGCCCTTTATTTATAATATCGCCCACAAGCGAGAGCCAACTTAAATCTTAGCTTAATACTATCTTAGTATTTCCTAGCTTAGATCATTTCTATTCTACACAGCGGATTATACTATATTAACCATTGGTCTAAAACCAATCTAACACTTGTCCATTCTAATCATCTATGCCTTTGCCAGTTAACTGAACTACCTTCCAGCTTATAGATCGATCCTTACATGGTACAAGTCATACAAGTTCCAAGGTTCCATTCCCCTAAACCATTCTAGCTAGATCTAAAATAAAGTAGCTAGATCATACCTGTGCCACATCCCCGGAGCTTGTTAGCTCATCGGTCCAGCCGACTTAGTTAGCTCATCCTCCTAGCTGACTTAGCTAGCTCATACTCTTAGCTGATTTAGCTAACTCATCCAGCTCTTTGAGATGACACTCCTAAACTAGCTGAATCCAAGCTAGGGTCAGCTTTCTCAGCTTGTTTAGCTAGCTCATCTAGCTAGCTTAGCTGTACCACCTCACTTGAGGTTCCATCACTCTCTTCCAACTGATCAAGCTACAAGATAGCTGCGGTCAGCTCCCTGCCAACTCGTCCAGCTCTCATATACATGCATAAACATCTTCCCTTGGGTACTTAGTCATTCAACCAACCATCCCCACTGACCAAGTAACCTTTGGGAAGTCTTCAACAGCAATGGCAATGCATCTAGCTCTTCCTAACTAATGCATCACCCATTCTGCTCACGCTTGTAAGACATTGTAGCAAGTCCCTCTCCTGGACTAACATGTGCATCCTTTGTTCAAACAGAGCAGACACCTTGATCCATCATCCATGAACAAGGTCGTCCCTCTTAACCCATGACCAGATCACACACAGCCTTCCCTGCATAATAACAACCAAATCCATACTTGTGGTCCACGCCACCCATTACCAGCCTTACCCTCAGGTACCAGTATGACAACAAGCAAACATGCTCTATAACCACACAAGTACAATCAATACATATTAATCCGATAACCTAGCACACGGTTCTAGCAATTTCATGATTCCGAGCCTAAGGGCTAGTCCCTGCCCACATCTGACCCTTTTTCAAAAGTGGTCTAAAAATTATACAAAGGCTATGATAATTCATTAAAAATTCCAACTAAGACAATGGTCAAGTAAGATTCCTCAGAACCAGTCTCGATCATACCGATCTCGACCCTGACCAGCCAAACTGGCCCAAAAATAATAAAAATGGAATTCGACCTAGACAACTCCAAATCCAATTCTGTTTGTTCCTAAAAATCTTATAATTCATAAAACTAATGTGTGCAAAGAATTAGGGGGTTTGGTCACACGGAAACCAGCCTTGGTTAGAAAACCCTATCTCAGCCAGAAACTGCCTTTAAACCGGCCAAAGGCCCTGGTTTAAGGCTCGTGTGTCCCTAACCCATGCATGGCCACAAACAAAAAGAGATGAAGAGTAGGAGATGATAGAAAAGAGGAATGGATGCAACCGGTTTCCCATTTCACCAGGAACCACACGGATCCAATCCGCATGGCCATGGGAATGGCTTTCTCGGTTCACATCACTAACCTTAGATCTTCTGCCTCCAGCATCATGTCCGGCCATGATCCTCCAAATCAAGCCTCCATCAAGTCTTATCACATACCTCCAGTATTGATAAGATCCATTCAAGTGTCACACCAAACTTTCCTTCCATGGAACACCCATGAAACCAGTTTCTGCACTGCATCTACCTTCAAGGCTGTTCATGCCATTGAGAGTGGAGTCAGGCCTTCTCCCTTCTCTCCTAACCATTTTCATGTGTTCCTAGGCCACAGAGGAAGCCTAGGGCATGATCATTCATGATCAAACACCACCCAAGGGTCGTGCATCACTTCTCCCTTCAGTGCCCATGAAACTGACTTTCTACACACATCTGCCTTCAATGCTGCCCTTAGACTTTGAGAGTGAATCCGGTCATCTCTATTCTTCCCTGGCCATTTGCGTGTCTTCTATGGATGTAGAGGAAGCCTGGGAAATGTTCATCAATGGTGAAAACCCATCACAGGGTCGTTCATAACTTCCCACTTAATTGCCCACAAAACTGCCTCTTTGCTGCCTTTGAATTTCTCTTGGGGTTTGGATTGGAAATCCGACAAACTCTCTGTTTTACTCTGGTTTTTCTTTGTGTTTCAGGGTGAAGAATGGATCCCTGGCGTGCCTGCAAAGGCACGGACTTGCCTGCCTTTTAAAGAAGAAGGGGTGGTTACTTCTTAACCATTGCATCCCTTCAATTTCATTTCTGGCCATTGATTTAATCAATGGTACAGATCACACCTGTTCGCCTATGGCAGTTACCAGACGTCATGGGCTTTACAAAACACTCCTGGACATGTCCATAACAAGCCCAAAGTGATTGCCCATGCCCATGGCCCAACCACAAGAGCCCAGTGGCCCATTGGTACACATGGGTCACCCACATGGCCTGGTCACTATCCAGATCCGGCCTAACTGCCCAAGACTTGAACACTCCGTCCAGCTGAGTTGAGCTGATCCCCAGCTGGCCCAGCTGAGTGAGCTAGTCCATCCAGCTCAGGGAGCTGGCACACTCTACTTGAGCTCCAACTGAGCTCTGTACAGCTGGTTGAGCTTCTTGCTCGCATCACCCAGCTGTGATACACTTCGTACAGTTTGATATCTTCATCTTATTCAATCCTTCTAAATCCCTTGGTCTATTTCCAGACATAGACTTAGTTTTACCATGATCCATTCTGATCATTCACTTCATCGAGCGTGTTCACAATAAATTCTCGTGATCTAAACCAAGCAGTCTCATTTCTATTGAACATCTTGGCCTTATGTCAAGTTCAAGGAATGGGAACATGTCAATTCAGCTGGTGTGAGCTGACCAATGAGTGTGTAGCTAGATCGATCAAGGCTGAGCTTCTAGGAGCTCCCCTGAGCTAGATCGAGCTGTCCCTAGCTGTCCCGAGCTCGTCCAAGCTATACCGGCTGTCCTTTTACTTTGTTGAGCTTCACTAACTCATTTCCTTCCTTATCTGGCTAAGTCTCAGCTCCCTGATGTACTTAACCACATTCCTGGGCCATGATACACTTGTCTCTAGGTCTCATGACCTGGCTGGTGCGTCTCCTCGCACCATGGTCCATCCTGGCGATCCTATCTAGGATCGGGGACATGACACAAATAGTTATGAGGGATTAACCCCAACTATGGATTGTTGAGTTGTGATATTCATTATCCTGATGAAATCTAATGCTTGCTCTAGAGTAGCTAACTAGAGTATGATCATGGAATGAGTTAACTTGTTAATCATCATCCTGAAATCATCTGGTACAAGCTGAGATCCTCTAGGGACGAGCGAGAGCCGGTCTATGATCTTGGTGAACACATATTCAATTCGATCTGAAGCTATATCGATCGATACTCCTATAGAGTAATCGATCGACGGCTACCTATATCGTCTGATTTGGCGATCATACCATCGGTCGATGTTGCCGGCAGTTAGATCAATGGACGAGTCTAATAGCGATAGCTATTAGGCTTATCTAAGAATTGAAGTTCTTTAATATCTTGCAAGCAACTAATAAGACATCTATAGCATTATAATCCTGATTATCTGAATAGTGACCTTGAATCTAACTACTTTCTTTTATTGTTTAAAACCTAAACCAAATTCTCTTGAGCAACTCACCATTTCTCACAACTGCAATTTACTTTTAAACCTAAATCAACCTAGCATAATCACTTAGGATTATATCTTTTGTGTTCCTTAGTTCCTTGTGGATTTGATCCCTAAGTACTACAATTGAACCTCTTATTTGAGAGAGTAATTCACTCCTTAGGGTAATCTGAGTGATATCATTCTCTCCCAAACTATAAATCCTAATAACCTTTTGCTGTGTAAAAAGAATACAGAAAAGCTCTCCCTTGCCTCTAACACTTTGGCAAAATATATAAACTTAGGTTAAAACTTGTCAGGGGTATAATTGTAATTTGGTGAAGTATTGGACTTCAAGTCGGTTGTCTCGCAAATTGGTCTTCCACGCCTTTGGCAACGATCGATGATGCAGAGTGCATATCGATCGACGTGAATCACTCTATGTCGACCTCGTTGTCTTGGTCGATTCCCAAATCGAGTGTTTTCTCCAATTCTCTCTATAATGCTCCAAAAACATCACTTCCTTCCAAAATACTCCTGAACCTATAAATATTCTTAAAAGCTTCTATAATATAATAAATATATCTTAAAAAAACTTATATACCATGACAAAAAAATGGGTCAAAATCATGGTATATCAACTCCCTCAGACTTACCTTTTTGCTTGTGTTCAAGCAAAACAATAGGCAGTCTCTCTGAAAGAGGTTTGAAAATAGCATAGACTCACAGATTAAAACTTTGAAATCATCACCTATACAATTTTGCAATCCACATCTAGGAAGTTCTAATCACAGAAGCTCATTATGTCATATCCTAGTTTAGCAACCAAATTCATCTAGCCAGCAACTTAGAAAATACTATCTGACATTTCCCCCAACTAACCTCATTTCTTAACATAAATAAAAGTGCAGGCTTTACCTTGGGAGTGTCGATCATAGGATGCAAGGAAATCTCAAACAAGTATCTGGATATGCAGGTAAAACTTAATTCCTATCTTTTCTTTTCTATTTTTTTCTCTTTAGACAGAATCTCCTTCTAAGGCATGATTATTTACCAAGATTGGACAGGCTTCCATGAAACAAGCCTTAGGTGCTTGCCACCAAGTCCTGATCACTTCTTTTTGACATATATCGAAGAATTCATATGAAGTGAGCCTGAATGGTTGTAGCCACCAAGTCCTGTTCAGATTCCACCTAACTAAAACCTATAAGTAGACATTTTTTCTATAATTTTAAATACCTCTACCTGAATATCCAAGGTCGAAAATAGAGAAAGAAAAAGTGATAAATATACATAAGGTTTTACCTTTCAGACTTGTTTTAAGAATCAGATTCCATGTATACCAAGCCCCAAGACAAGTAGTTGTGTCAGGTTTAGTGTTGTAGGTCAGATTTGGTTCCTTCTAACAATCCAAGAAAGTGTGCATAGTTGATTGATTGATCCACAATAGCATTTTAGTACTATTTGTAATCATTAGATCTAGAATGGTGCTAAAAAGTGGTTAGATGAGAAGTATAAATAAAATAAGATCATCATCCCTTCCTTAAGCTCAATAAAATAGTTTTTGAAAACAGTTTTAATAAGACTCACAATAAACAAATATCAGTAAACATCCCCCGAGACTGAAACTACACTGTCCCCAGTGTAAAATAGTCGGAGTTATGGTGAAAAAATAAAACATAAGTACTCAATTTAACAAGGAAGAACGATAAACCTGACCGGAATGAATATCGATCGATGTATAAATAATGCATCGATCGTCGCAGGTGACATTGTGTCGATTGATATCGACTTGGTCTCGTCGGTCGATAAGACAATAATCTGTTTCTCCTTGGATCTCTTTTTATTTTTAAATAGAAATAACATTAAAAATAAAACAAAAAGTTAGTAAAACCTCCCCCAGACTTAAACAACACTGTTACCAGCGTTATATATACTAATATTGGTGGGGGAAAATAAATCATAAGTATTAAACTTAACAAGGAAAAATGGTATACCTGCTCGTTGATGGTGAGCGTCAATCGACACAGTTTAGTGGCGATCGATCGATACTAGTGATCCTATGTTGATCGATACGCTGGCCAGCCGTCGATCGATGCTTTTTGCAGAAGTCGTCGTCCTCAGGTCTAACAGTGGGTTGTCTCCTGCTCAGCGCTTATTTAAATTCAATAGCTTGACTTCTGGAAATCTGATTCAGTCCGGATGAGGATGAGAACATGCTCCAAAAAAAATCTCAATGTCCACTCTTTGAAGCTTTATCACTCTTGTGTGAAGGTTTCCTCCATAGACTCTTCTCCTTTGTCTATCACCTCAGCAATAAGTAGTGCTTTAAGCTTTGAAAAAGGCTGTGAGAAGCGTTTGCTGCGCACTCTGAATTTTCTGATACCATCTGAAAAGTGAGGAGTCAATGAAAACTGAGGATCTCCCTTGACCCTTTTCCTCTGCTTCCAATTCTTCATCTTCTTTCCCCTAGACTTGTCTGTTTTTGTCTCTACGTGATGAGATACCCGAAGGATGTCGATCAAAACTGAACTGGTTGTGTCGATAGGTGTTATCTGATCGGTGCCGATCGATGTCATCGGGACGCTGTCGATCGATGGTATCTGGTCTATGTCGATCGATGTTGCTTCTGTTGAACCTTTGTCGACTTCACCTCTACATCTCAATCCTCTCTAGGAAGCTTCTACATACTGATGATCATCCAATACCCTAATGTAGGAATCTGGTTGCACACTTCTATATGGTGGAATAGGAGATTCAGCTTCAAATACAAAGCATGGTACTACAAACTTCATAGGATTTTGTATCCTTTCCACTCTTTTGTAAATCTCAGCAGCTTCTTCTCCACTGATAGGTCGCCTCAGATGTTCGGAGACAACAAGGTGTGATGCCTCAGACTTATACACTATATCCTCAATTGGTCCCATCTTAGCTGTGTATCTTGGCAGATCATCCGACCATGGGTGTCGACCGATGCAATCAAGAGGCTGTCGATCGATGACTTTGGGCGAGTATCTATCGGTTCCATTAGGTTGGTGTCGATCGATGCAAACCTTTGACGAAGTCTCCATTTCTTTTCTCACAGTATTCCATTCATTATCAAGTTTCCGCTCAAGCCATTTTTCCAACTCCAAAAAGTCTCCTAGAGTGACTTCCCTACCATAATCCACATATTCGAGCTTTTATTCCTCCTCTAACTCCAAGAATTCTTTGTCTACATCTGAGGTAAGATCACATCTTGATTCATCTGTGCTCTCCTGTGTCGAGTCTTCAATATCCGGAGGACAACTCGAACTTCCAGGAATAGGTGTCAAGTGGAATTAGGGGTTTCGGTCGGTCGATGTTGTGATGGTGGTATCGATCGATTTTGTGAGCCTGTTTTCGATCTTTGTTGAAGACTTCCTGATGATAGATATTGAAGATGATGTGTCAATTGATTCTAAAGACCGAATGTCGATTGATGCAAATGCTAGTTGTGCAGGCTTGCGATATGTATTGGTTGTAAGTGCTAGATCTTCAAACACATCTATGCAGGAAATAAACTCCTCACTTTTCTTCTTCTCCACGGGATCATAGAAAACAGTGTCATCAACATTTGTCAGACACATCTTATTCTTCTAGAGATCAAATATTGCTCCCATTGTAGCCATGAAGGCTCTTCCAAAAAGAAGTGGAGGTGTCTCGCATGATTTGATATCTACAGCATGAAAGTCCACATGGATAGTGCAATCCCTATCTCCACCTTTACATTCTTGATTATGCCTGCTGAGTTTGTTTTGGAGTTATCCACGAAGTTCAAACTATCTAGAGAAGGCTCCATCTTCAAAAATATTATAAAGTTTAATTTTTTTCACACATGTTAAAAAGTATATATAATTTGATTACTAATGCCTCATTGTACCTAACAATTCCTTATCCTTTTAATCAATAAAATTTTAATAAACAAAACTAACATTTTTGAAATTTTCAATTTATCATTAATTAATACATTGAACATGTAAATAATATATCTTTTTGCTAGAAAATTGATCTTTTTGAAACAAGGAGAGTATTATCTTTTCAAATATAAAATTGAGAATTAATATTTAGTGTTATGTTTTCTGTTTTCAAATTTTCAATTTTTATTAAAATATTTTTTCTGATAACAACAATATATATATATATATTAAATTATCTTTTTATTTTAAAATAGATATTTTAAATTTTGGATAATTCTGATAAGTACTTAACTAATCAAATAAATTTAATTCATTTTTATTTCTACCTAATTATATATTTTATTCATTAAAGGTATAAATAATATTAACCATTTTAAATTTTAACGTTAGAGTTCAGATGTAAACGAACACTACGCAAATAAAAGTACAGATTTCAAAAATCTTTTCAGTCGATATTTACAATATGTTTAAATATATCCCAATAGTATCTTATATTTTATGATGTTTCATTTTTAATTAGTCTAATTATTAAAACAATGGGTAAAAAATTAAACCAAACCAAACAAAAAACCGATACATTCGAACGCAAACCAAACCAAAATATGTCTAAACCATTTAGTTCAAAATTTTAACAACCCAAATTGGTCAATACCAAACCAAAAAATCAAAGTGTTTTTAATTATATTAATTAATTATAGTATAATCTTAAAAATTTAGTATATTTGATTATTTAACCAAAACAACATAAGATAATATCATACATTTTATGTCTAAATGAATATATTAACACAACTAAAAATAAAATAAAATGAATTCCATATATTAACATCACACTGAAAGTTACCTATGACATTTCGAAAAAATTACATATGATATCAATGTTATGTTATTATTGGATTACATCTTTTATTTTTTATTGTGATGTTTGGCTTTATATTTAAATATGAAAATAATGAATTTGGTATCAAATGATTATTTTCTTATGTTTTTATAAATTAACAAATCTAAAAAAACATCTCGATCAAACAGAACAAACACAAATAAAACCAAATTAAACCGAATCGAACACAAACCAAATTAAAATTGCACAGAGCTAAAACCAAACAGAAATGAACACAAAACAAACAAAACTAATTTGGGTTGACTTTAGTTAAATTTGTCTTACACCTAAATAAACCACACCGAACCAAATCTAAACCAAACCCGTAGTTAAACTGAAATGCACACCCCTAAATTGTAACATATGAACAATTATAATCGTGAAATATAAAAAATAAAAAAAAATCAGCGCGGTTGCACGGATCAAGATTTAGTTGTATTTTAAAAATAAAAGTTTATGTTAATGTAGACAACCTTTTGTTATGTTTAAAACTTATGTTCAATGCATTAACAAAAAAAAAATTTATTCACAGTCGATATACTACATTAATCCTTAAAACTTTGTATTTTTATACTTTATATCTTCAAGTTTAAAACTTCTGTTCAGTGCTTTAACCAAAAAAAATTAGTACTTCCATTCAAAACTTAATAGTTGTCATTGGAGATGTCCACAGAGCAGCTCTGCCATCTTGAGTTCTTGACTTATGTGTAATAAAGATAACAGATTCATTGATCATAGCATGCATAATCTTAAACAAAAGTTCTTAAAAAAATAATGAAAGGAAAGCAAAGTTACATTGTTCAAGATTAGGTTACTTCAAAACGCCGATGGCTACAAATAAAGCAAAGCAAGTTGTTTTTTTCTTTCTTTTTGGTCTCCAAGAAACCAAAAGCAAAGCTAGATAATTAAAAACTAAAACATATTAGCGCTGTCCTACACTAATTCAAGTGTTCAGTAGTAAATCGTGATTCGTAAGACTTTAGTTGTTAGGGGGATACGTCGTCGCCGACATCTCACTAACGGTCGTCGTCTCGAAACCAGACTCTACCATTGATCTTACATTCAGAAGCTCATTAGGCAGCCCTCCAGCCAAATTACGAGAGTAGGTATTCTCGTTGTCTCTCAGAAACAGAGCATCCCCGGTTCCGCTGTTTCTAGCTATGTTGTAAGGAACTCCGAGCATCTGAGATGCAAAATAAGCAGCAGCCGATTCTGTGAAGCTTGCGGGTTCGTCTACTGGAGAAGAAATAAGGTTTTGTCTTGTTGCTATGTTTCTGAAAACGTCTGTTGAAGCAAAAAGAGTTGCGCTTTGCGACTGTGAGTTGTAGTGGTTAGTGTCAGGAATCGCTGGATAAAGCCATGATTGTGGGACTGATCTTTGTGATGATGTTGAGTTCGTCTTCTTAAATATTCTGCAAATAGCCCAAGCATCCTACAAAAAAAAACACAAACATAAACCATGATTTGAAGTTTGAACACCCATAACAAAAGGTTATTTCTCTTGCGTGTAAAGAAGTTAGAGAAAGTGCGGTTATTTACGCCGGAAGGTATCTCTTTATCGCTGATGTTATGGTTCTTCTTGTTACTGTAACTGGGATACGACGATGAGTGATGAGAGTCAGAGAGGGATGGGAGACGAAACTCATGCATCATCCAATCGGTTTTGATTCCTTTAGCAGCTCGACCACGATAAAACACAAGCGACTTCTTCAAACCAATGCATCGAGTCGAGTCCAATGAGTATATGGGCCGGTCAGTTCCGGTTGCTTTCCAGAATCCACCTCCGGTTACTCGGTTTGGCCTCGTGCTGTTCCGATATTTCCTGTCTCTTCGACAGTAAAAGTACCACTCTTTCTCCCCCATGGCCGCAAGCTCTTTTTAAACATTGATTCAAGAAAATGCATTCAAGGCTTTGGTTTCCATAAGTTCGGATAAAAATTAGAAATGAGAGTTTCAGTGCGGCTTACTTGGTAGGTCCCATGGATCGTATTTGTAAATGTCGACTTTCTTGATGAGTTCGAAGGGAAGAGATCTGTGTAGAACCTTCCGTTCGAGGTAGAAACTTACGAGTTCTTCATCTGTGGGATGAAACCTAAACCCTGGCAAGACGAAGTCGTCGAATCTTTCTACGTTGTTGCTCTTCTCATCATCCATAACTAGAACCATACCGTAGTGATAATTTAGTACTATTGGGATGATGAAATAAATAAACCAAAAGAAAATAAGAGAGATTTATAGAAATTCTGAGAGAGAGAGAGAGAAGAAGAAAGAAGTTGCTTAGATAACAAGAAATGTGTTCATGTGGAAACGATTATTGGAACAGAAAGTGATGCATATGTATAAGACCAATGTTTCTAGGAGAAGTGGAGAGTTTTGCAAGACAGATATGATATGTGTTTCTTGAACTTTGTTTTTTCTTCATTTTATAGAGTTTCTTAAAATTTCAAGCGTGATGCATATTTCAAAGTTATGACTTATGGCTGTGTGCTTCTTGAAACTGAGGCTATGAGTCAAACTGAAAAGTGTACATTAAATATTAATTTTATAAAAGGTAAAGGAAAAACATTTTCTTTTTCCACATATACATTCAAGATCACATTTTGAGTTTTTGTTACATAATTCCTAAAATAATTTTTGATTTATTATATTTTTTTTCTAACTAAAACGTAACTAAAATATAATTAGTATGACCCATCACTTATTCCATCTTTTTCACCACTATTTTGTAACCAGACCAATAATGAGTAAGTTTTTTAATGGAAACAATTGAGAAGGAAATAACGGTGAAGGAAACAACTGCAAAAATAACGGATGCGTTTCGGATTGTGTCAGAAGTGGCAACAACAAAAGCTCTGCACACTGATTTCATCTCCTTTCCCATTAACTTGAACCACCATTAACTTGAACCCTAGATCTGAATTAAACCTTCTTTTGACCGCAATAGCATCACAGCAATCATCGCCACATATATGAAATCATGTTTCCTTCTTCTTCAACACGAATCAACCGTGGTGGACGTTGGGAGTTGTCGTCGATTCAAATTTCATGTCACAGAGGGAAACTCAGACAACAATGGTGAATGATCTTTGTTTTTTCATTTGGTCCTCCAATTTATTTAGATTTTTAAGTTTAACCCCAAATTTTTAAAATTGCATATAAGTTTTCAGGAATTAACCCCCAACGTATAAATGTGCATTCAAGACCTTCCTTATAATTGCATGGATGGGCCCTCACATCTTTTCCAATTATTTCATCTTTGGTTCATGTTTATAAGAAACAAATTGAGAAACAAATTGATAAGAAAACAAGTGAAAACATGTGACTCGTAAACTTTCGTCTTTCCTTTCTCAATGAGCGTCTGAAACTCCTCGTCATCACCGGCTCATTCTGAAGTGATCCACCACCGAATAACTATTCACCACCATAAGTCTCCTATTTACCCCGACTTAATCAGCTCTATGACCTACTACTCCGTGACAGTACGCCAGCAAACCACACCGGGGGGAAATCTGATCTGTCAAACCTCGAAGGGGTTTATTCCCAAATCAATTATTTGCTCGACTGGTCCTTTATCTTATTCTAAAATCAATTATTTGCACGACTGGTCCTTCATCTTTAGAATGTTTATAATTCAAGCCTTGAAGATTCCAGTTTTGTACAGTTACTTTCCAATTTACCCCAAAATTCCAAATGAGAAATTTAACCCCCCTCTTTATGCAAATTAGTACGCAATATGAAATTAAGAATTACTTTTGTTTGTAAGTGATACTCTTCGTACTGATTTTGATTTGTGTACATATAATGAAAAGTGATAGCAAGAGAGGTGCACTATGTGGTAGTGTAGACAAAGAGGTGTGTGTGTGTACATGTGTACTAGATTGCATGTTTATCCACGTGTACAACAATCAAACTTTCTATGTTTGAAGGTGTATATTTGTATCAAACTACCAACATTTCAAGTGATATACATGTACAGTAGTTTATGTATTTCTTAAATATATTTTCCTTTGTGTACATACAAGGAAGGATTTATATCTATTGTAATGTACATCATGTGAGGTGTACATGTGTACAGATAGTGAAATAAAAGAATAGCAGTGATTACACAAACAAAAGATCAAAACTGTTATCACCCAGAACAATGTCTAGTACAAATTTTGTTATAGAAAATTCCACTGTTTTGACTAACTTTGTTTTTGAAAATTTTTAATATTTTTTTTTATGTTCCTAATATGATAATCTGAAGAGAACCCATTAATCTTGAAACCATATACACCTTAATATGAACTTTAAACTTAAATTTGGATTTGTACACATGTACACCCTGAATACAAACTTGTATATATGTAGAGGTAGATTTTGTTTTCTAGCATTGTATACATACAATATCATGTACCCAAGTACACAAAACCACATAAAATTAACCGTTTGTGTAATTATGGAAGGAATGGTCTGTATAATTAAAAATTGTGAAATCAATTTGAAAGAGTATATTTGCAAATCAGAAATGAATATATTCAAATATCTAGGGAAGAAATGTGCAATAAAGCCAAAACCGACCATTGTTGCTCATCAAGCTTTTGCAACAAAGACGACAAGAAAGAGGCGGGGACGAGAATCCATCCCTTATTAATTCCTTTTTCTTTTGTCTCTTGGCATCTCAGATATCGCCGTTGCAAATGAAGAAGATACTGTTGGAACTATTTTTTAGACATTATGAATAGTGTATTCATATGTCAAAAATGAGTTTTATTTGAATGAGAAATGGAGATTTAATATGTGTGATTTGAGAAACTTTTATAAAGTAACAAATATACATATTAGATATTTGGAATTGGGTTTTGATTTTGTTGGTTGGACTCTTGAGATTAGTCGAGATCAATTTCTAATGATTTTTGTCATTTTTTTAAGATACAATTAACCATTATACACAAAACTCACTGCTTGACACTAGTTTTTTTTTTAAAATCATATTGTGATAATTATCACAAAATTCATGTGGCCATTTGCCAATGATTTTATATGGTAAGCAAAGCTACCCCCACATTTCTTGAAATTACTTAAAAAACATGTATATGTGTATTTAACATTTCTTAAGAGTTTAGAAAGTTAATCTACAACTCTTTTAAATTTAAATGCAATAAAAGGCAATTTAGAAAAAATGTATTTCACTCATGAAAATTTACATTTTTCATCCAACTACTTTCATAGTTTCCTCAAGTTGATTTATAAATCCAATTTATATGTTTTTAATTTTTCCAACATCATATTATATCATTACCTGATATTATTTGTGGCATCAAAATCATCACTTTATTTTCAACCATATTGACTTTAAAAACTACAATACACATGTCAGTTTCAGTCACATGATCTGAAAATTCTCATTTTCTTTCTATCCAACATGATCAATCTTTACATGACTCACATTAAAGTATTGATGAAATAAATGTTTTGATCAGTATCAACAACATTTTATTTCTATGGCAAATGATTCAGATGTGGTAGACCTCTCCCAAAATTAATTTGAAGCGTCGACTCACGAATCCATTTCCATCCATATCATTTGATCTTTTAAAGATCCAAATGTTTGTTTACAACCATGGTATCACCATGTTTTAAACTTCAATCATTTTTCTTTCCTCGTGATCAAAAACTTAATAAATTTCTTTTTGGAGTAATTTAATTTAATTGTTAAATATGAGTTATTTTCATCCAGAGGCAGTTTTGAGTTTATTTTTACAGATTAAGTCAGTTTTCACTACTAAGGTAGTTATGCATTCTTGATAATTAAAAGAAAGAATCTGAAACAATAAATCAAAAACGTTATGCATTCTTGATAATTAAAAGCAAACAATCATCTTTAACTAAGTCAATTCAAGGCACTAGACCAAATCACAATAAAAAAAGGCTATGGATGACCTTTTTTGATATGGTGTGATCTCCTTGACGATTCTTTCTTTTATGGTCATCCACCAAAGTGACTGCAGAGAAAGAGAGAAACAAGGTTGAGAACGATTGCAATGGTGTCATCCACCATAAAAGAATGCATAACGTTTTTGATATGGATGACCTTTTTTGATATGGTGTGATCTCCTTGACGATTCTTTCTTTTATGGTCATCCACCAAAGTGACTGCAGAGAAAGAGAGAAACAAGGTTGAGAACGAACGCAAGATTTTGGAGCTGCAAAAGCTGAATGAAGAGGCAGACAAAGAGATAACACAGAGTAAGTCATGTGAAGCAAAGATTGGCCAACAGCTTGAAGATGTGAAGCTTCAGTTTCACACAACTGCGTCAGCTCCATGGTAAAATGTTAAGCTAAGCTCTATTTTGCAAATAAAAAAGCTCTCTCTCTCTCTCTCTCTCTCTCTTGACGCTCCCCGACGATACAATCACTCTCCAGAGCTCTCTCTCAGTTGATCGCCTCCACCAAATTTACTCCACCTCTCGACGATTCTCTCTCTCCGTCGGTGTGATCTCCTTGACGAATCTCTCTCGGTGACTTCGTCGAAGCTGCCTCTTCATATGGATGACCATAAAAGAATGCATAACGTTTTTTGATATGGATGACCATAAAAGAATGCATATGGAGTAATTTAATTTAATTGTCTGCCTCTTCATATGGATGACCATAAAAGAAAGAATCTGAAACAATAAATCAAAAACGTTATGCATTCTTGATAATTAAAAGCAAACAATCATCTTTAACTAAGTCAATTCAAGGCACTAGACCAAATCACAATAAAAAAAGTATATGCTTGTAGAAACCAAAACGTCTACCTTTCAATTCTCAGACAGTTATTATTATTTTTTTAATTCGGGAAAATTGCATAAAAAATCATGAAGTTGACAAAAGTTTACACTTTAAACCTTGAGTATCAATTGTTAACACTTTAAACATTGAAACTTGTAACAATAACATATTAAACATCGAACTAACTTACTTGTTGCACACGTAAAAATTGTGAACGGTTACTGTTCACTAGCGGGTAAAAAATGGTGATGTGGCGATTTATTTTTTTAAAAAATAATAAAAACAAATAAAATTAGAAAAAAAAATAATAAAATTAAAACAAATTGATATAAATTCAGGAAAAATAAAGAAAATAAAGTAATTCAGCTATTAAAAAACAAAATAAATTTATAAATTCAAAAGTTTAAAATAAAAATTTATTAAAACTAACAAAAGAGTAAAAATAATAAAAAAAAATAGAAATTAAAATAGTGTAAAAATTGATAAAAACTAGAAAAGAGGGAATTTATCAAAATTTGGAAAAAAATAAAAATTCAAAAATAAATAAAAAAATTCAAAAATATTGATAAAAATAGGAAATTTAATAAAATCAGGGAAAATAAAAATTCAAAAATTCAAAAATTCAAAAAAAATAAAATACTTAAATTGAAAACTAATAAAGATCAAGAAAAAATAAATTTATTAATTCAGTAAAATAATAATAATAACAAAAATAAATTATAAAAATTGATTAAAAATTAAGAAAAAAATCTGGAAAAAAAGAAAACCATGAAAGTGGAAAAACTAGCAAAAACCCATGAAATTGGTAAAAGTTTTGCATCCAAATCTCTAAGATCTGAAGGATCTGAACCCGGACATCTGAACGCTTATATGTCTACCTAAATACCAAAGAGGTTTGGGTCAAGTACTTTTCATTTTCAATTTTAATATTTTGATATTTGATTTTTTATTTGTTTTCCAGCTTTTTTATAACTTCCTATTTTCTATATTTATCGATTTTTACACTTTTTTCTTTTTATTATTTTTACTATTTTGTTAGTTTTAATCGATTTTTACTATTTATTTTTATTTTTATTATAAAATTTTAAATTTATAAATTTATTTTTATGTTTAAAAATATCTGACTTTTATTTTTTTTCTTTATTTTTTCCTGAAATTATATCAAATTTTAGAATTTATTTTGATTTTTTTATCTAATTTTAATTGTTTTTATTAATTTTTTTTAAGTAAACCGCCACGTCACCGTTTTTTACCTGCTAGTGAACAGTAACAGGTCACAATTTTGACGTATGCAACAAGTAATTAGTTCGATGTTTAATATGTTATTGTTATAAGTTTCATTGTTAAAAGTGTTAGCAGTTCAGCCTCAAAGTTTAAAGTGTAAACTTTTGCCAACTTCATGATTTTTTATACAATTTTCCCTTTTTAATTCTATTTAACTCTGCAATTTATAACATCAATAAAAAAAAATACTCAACAATCCCTGTAAAAAAGACAGAAGGTTAAGCACAACGACTAAAGGAATGGTCAAAATTGAATTCTACCCACGATCAAACAATGGACTGCACTTTTTTTTTTTTTCGTTTGATTATGAGAACCAGCTATCAACACCTGGAAACATATCATGTAAGCAAATACCATTAGAGCATATAACGAGAAAGAGTTTATGAATTTTTATCCACATATAAATCATTATAAAAAATAATCTGGTGAAAATGAACAGATTTTCTATCACCATGAAATCTCCAATCCTGTTTTCATGTCAAAACACTTCACAAAATAATCAGTTTTTTGTTAGTATAATAATACAAACAAAAAATTTACAGAATTAAAAATTGGAGAAAGATTATTCTGAATAATCTTACAATTCAATTCCGGCATCTTTAACATGTTCTCAAAAAATAAAACTTTTAAAAATATCAGTATTGTTAGTGCAATAGCATAAATAATCTTTAAAGATTTAAGAGTATAAGAACCTTATTTTATTACAATGGGGACAACTGATATTTGTAAAAATAATAAGAACATAAATCAAAATAACAATACCGAAACAAACAAATAATGAGGAATTGCAGAGTCGAGATAGTTAATCTCTTTCCTTAAATGTTTAAACGCCCCGTAGTGCGACGGTTTAATAGCGCTCAGATTCCCAGGATACAACTGTACAAATCTTCGATGTGCGTCACTCTATCAGAAGCCTAACGAAACTAGTTTTGTGATGTACTCTCAGACTCAAAAAGAAAATAAACTCTATAATATTCATATGAGGGAATGTAAATTTTTTCTTCCATTATTGTGTGTGTTTGTGTCTTTTTCTATCATGCTAACAAGCCATTTATATAGAAAAAAAATGAGAAGCACAAGTTTCATTTTCAACAAAAAAGAAACCTCCAATGTGTACTAATGGAGTCTTCTAATTCTTATCAATTAATATGTGAATTTATTCCACATTTTGACCAAGAAATTAAATAGTAAAATTATTATTTATTTGACCAATTCAAATTAAATAATAAATTTTAAAATGGATTTATTTTTTATATTTTATCAATATAAAAGATCAACATATATTTGGTTTATAATATTATGTTAACGAACATGAAGTCCAACCAACAAAATCAAAACCCAAATCCATATATCTAATATGTATATTTGTTACTTTATAAAAGTTTCTCAAATCACACATATTAAATGTCCATTTCTCATTCAAATAAAACTCATTTTTGACATATGAATACACTATTCATAATGTCTAAAAAATAGTTCCAACAGATACGACGGTGGCAACAGAGGGAGTGTTACCAATTGTGGTGGCGTCAAATGAAAATGAGTGAGCTGAGACTAGAACTCATCGTGAGCATAATGCTGAGAGCAGTTTTTGTGTTCTTGAGAACCATGCCGTAAATTGAGTGTGCGGTAAAGGTTTCTCGTTCTCGATCTTGGACTGAGCACAACTTATCTTCTTCCTTCCTCTCTCTTAAAACTTGAAAAGTAGAATTAGTTTTACAGAAAATAGAGAATTTGGAAGGATGAGGACAAGAAGAAAGTTATGGGATCTACTTTGTTTTAGTTAGCGAAATGGGTACTAAATGTTAATTTAATTTTTGAGTAAAATATAGGTTTAGTTAGAAAAAAGTGTCTCAGTAGTATGAAATGATCTATGATATAATTAAAACTATAAAAGTGACTCTGAATTTAAATCTTTCTTTATATATAAAAATATTCTACCGACTTTATTATCGACTTGCTGGCCTTGTTATCATATCATTTATTCCAGTCATTTTCAAAACAGAGCCATCAAAATCCAATCTTATTGCTCGAGAAATTCGTGTCTTATGGGAATTTCATATTGGTGGGGTCATATATTGCATCATAATCTAGATGTCATGCATATGTTAAAAAAAAAATTTATAACAATTTTGATGAAAATGATCTTTAATGTCCACGATAAAACAAAAAATATTTTGAAATCTACACAATATATTGTTGATATTTGTTCTCAAAATGAGTTTCATGTTGATCTGTATGGGAAAGGCTATGTTTCCATATATAGATTGGATGCAACTTCAAAGGAAGAATTTTTTGATGTGATAGTACACAACTTCTAATAGAACTGCTTTTGCCCCAAAAATGTTCCAAACACCTAAAAATCCTCCCAATAGTTACTAATACCTTATAGACGATGCAACCTAATTATACATAATTATACTTATACATGATAATACAACCTAATTATACATAATTCAATTCTAAGCGATGCAAAAGAGTCCAATAAGTGATAGCTAACACACTTAAAATCTCAATACATCAGTAATCTCTACATAAAATTTTGGAAATTTTGTTCGCGTGAATGAATTCCATGAAGTGCATTGTTTTCAATTGTGAATGGTACGAAAATATTGTTGAGTGTGGAGTGGGACAAAAAAATCTGGTGTTACATATATACATTTGATTAATTATAAATCAAATGGAAGTTAAGTTTGAATCGTTCTGAAGAGAGATACGGGGTCCGACTGGATCTGAGTTACATGGGAAAGAAAGAAATCATTATTTTTTTTGGCTCTGTAGAATTATTTGTTTTAAATTTTATTTTTATAACAGTTAATTAATTAATTTTAGTATTTTTAAATTTCCGACGAATTCTGGGACTGTATTTTAACGAGATAGACTCAATGAATGGATTAGTCAAGAAGGCTCTTTTCCAACAGATTTCTGACATACTTTTCCTTCTGCATCGGTATTTTTCTTGTAATTAATGAAATATCATAAAGTTGTTTGAAAGTCATGCTATCACTAAAACGTAAGCATATCTAAATTGATAATCATATCGATTTACATTATATAATTTTATAACTGTACTATTAAAGTTGATAAACATATCACTATACATTATATAAATTAATAACTACTCCCTCAAATTCAATTTACTTATCATTCTAGAGTAAAATTTTCATTTTAAAATAAATATTATTTTATAATTTAATAAATAATTTATTAATTTTATATTTTATTTTATTTTTATATTTAAAAAATTGTTAGATGTATAGGTAATTGTGTTTTTATTTTGAAATATGTAAAATTAAATATATTTTTTTGTGTGCAAAAACCTATAACAACAGTTAAAATAAAATGAATGGAATATATATTTTCTATATTAAAACAGAAGTCATAACTCATTTCATGTGTAATTTTTAAGTTTGGACCATCTTTAGAAATTTTATATAAATTTACATAACATCATTATAATATCTTTTCATATCTTTAATTTTTATTTGATAAATACAAATAAATAATTTTAAGAAAATTCTAACAAAATCTTTTAAAATCTTATAGAATCTTTTCAATATATAGTTTCAAAAATTATTTGATTAAAAATTTAATTATCATAGAATATAATTATAATTTAATTCATTTTTTAAAAAATATCCCAAAATTTTGTTTATGTATTATGTAGGTCCAATTTAATTTACTTTTTATATATTTAAAATTTAGAAATAAAACAAAATATATAAATTAGTAATGTTACATAATAACGTTTTTAAAAATTGTTACAAAAATACAAATTTAGAAATTGTAAATTAATAATATTATAAGCTACATAAATATTATTATAAAATTGGATAGTATATACAATCAAATTATATTTATTTATTGATAAATTTTACACCCTCTGTTACTTAATATATGATGTTTTGGATCATAGCACAAAAATTAAAAAATTTACATTCTTTTACAAAAGTATTTTTAAGGATATAATTTTATAATCATTCAACAAATTATTAAAAAGAGTAAAATTTTATCGGTTGAATAGTTTCCAATAAAGTTAAAGATAACTTTAAAACCTCAAAATATACCTTAAAATCTCAAAACATCTTATATTTTGAAAATAAAATAAATCTTATAAAACATCATCTATTTAAAACGGAGTGAGTATTAGATAATTTCAAATATTTTCGTATTAAAATACCCGCACAGTTGTGCGGGTCGAGATCTAGTTATTAGAATTAAAAATCATGAACATAATTACATTGTAGATGCAACTCTAGTATTAGGGTTACAAGAATTTTTTTGCTTCTCTTACTTTTATCAGATCTGAGAGTTAGTTAAACGTTTCAAAAGGTTTGTGAAGAATTTTTAAACCAAATGAGTATATCCAAATAAGATAGTGATCACAACTTAATTATTAATAATAGAAATTTGAGCATGTCATGTACGTTTAGTGAAAAACTCTGATCTCTTTGTAAGAATATAAGCTAGTTTATTTAAGGCTATATACATATAGTTTAATCTTGAAGTATATAATTTTTGCTAAGAAGCTGTTGAAGTATATGTGTTTATCCAAGTAATATTATCGAATCTATATCTGAAAAGCTAGAATTTAGATTCAGCGGAGCCATCTTAAAGTGTCAAACCATATATACTCATAGAATTTAGAGAAGTGAAATAGTTACTGTTTGATCTATTTAACAATTATACTCGGTATCTTCGTTAGTAAGCATGTAATCAATTATAGTTTGTGGACTGCAACTCTCTTTACAGATAAGTCTAAATCTTTCTATTGGTGTAGAATATTCTAAGGTTGATAAAAAAAGTAGTTAAAATTTAAACGTAGAAATATATTTTAAGTTGAGATAAACAAATTCCAAGTTATGAAAACCTTTTAACCTTTTTTCAACCGAATTGAAAGCCTTGTAACCAAAAAGGAGAAAAAAAAAATTTCAAGTTAGGCCAATTTCAAACTAGGCATTGGTTAAATCGAATCCATTGCTTAAGCTTGCTATGTGTGTCTCCAAGTTTGAGACATGTAAAAACATAATATAGAGATGAAGATCTCGTAGTAATTTTTTAGAATGAAGATTAATGTTAAAACAGCGTTCAAGATGAGATAAATCCAAAAAAGCATGGGTTTATTGACCAACGCAACACAAGTTCAGAAGTTTGGTCAATTGCTTTTAACCTAAGTTTTCTCCTTCTCTTTATATGTGAAAGTCCACTAATTTCATCAACCCATATATATAAAACTTTATTTACTAATGCTGTGATTATCAAAGTGCATGCATATATATAGTAGTAGGACATGTTGAATAAAAAAAAAAATCCATAGATAGTAAATTGTGATAAGATATAAACTTGACAGATTGGTAAACGAGAGAGAGGTCTGGATGAAATTATGAAGAAGTTTGGAAGAGAGGAAAATAAATTTCCTTACTTTATTTTTCAGAATTATATAAAGTTATACTACTAGTATGAGTAGCCTCTTATTTAAAAACTAAACATGCAGAACACAACAATTTATGTACAAAAAATGGTAAACATGTAGAGAGTCTTCGGTTCCCAGAATAACAACAATTCCGGATCATGCAGTAATTTTTTTTTTTCAAGTTAATACTCCCCTTTCCCTCAAGATTGAACATAGGAACATGTCAAGTCTAGAAATCATGAAGACCTTCCTCACCAAAAATCTTGGTAAAGAAAACTTAGTGAGACAAAATCTTACCAAGGAAAAAATAGCGGAGACTCCATGATTTAAAGACTATGAACGAGAAAGATCAGCGAGTCTCAATCTTGAATGAATAGACTCAATTGTCTTCTGCTTTGTTGCTATTGTAAATACATCTACAAGTTGATTTTCACCTCTTGTTTAGCATGGAAGAATAACTCCTTGAACCACCAACTCTCTGATTTTGTGTTTGGTCCTCTCATAAAACACTGAATTTGAAGTAATATGGATAACATCTTGGTTGTCATAATGCATGGTGACGGAAGTGTTAGAATTAATGGCCAGATCCTTAAGAAGTCACTTGATCCATACTAATTCATTTGACAGCTTCCTCATTGTCTTATACTCAACTTCAGCACTTGAACAAGACACAATTTTATGTTTCTTGTTCTTCCAACTAACAAGATTGCTTCCAATGAAAGTATCATACGCTGTGGTTGATCTGTTATCCAATATATCACCAACCAAATCAGCATCACAATATAAAAAAAAAATCAAGTCTTTTATTACATTTCATCCAAACACTTTGGCTAGAAGCTCCATTTAGATAATTCAAGATTCGGTCTACCATGTTCTAGTGATGTATCTTTAGAGCTCGCATATGTTGACTTACCTAATTCACATAAAAAATTACAGGTCTAGTAATAGTTAAATAAATCATCTTACCAATCCTCCTCCTATGGAGTTTTGGATCCTCAGATGACTGATTATCTTTAATCTCTCCCCCAGTCAAGATTATGTACCCATCTTCAAGTGGGAATAGTTCTGATGTCTGACAAGGAGTATTCCTTGCAATCCAATATCGAGATTTTACTATATACAACCTCATTTTCGTATATTTACTTGATTGACTTATGGGCAAACTCCGAATAAGAAATATATCCTCTTGAAACTCCAAGTTTTCTAATATTTTTACATTCCACTCTTTTGATGAATCATGGATAAACTCATTTTCTGTAATATTGTGGGTGAACCACTAGTGCAGCCAGTCTAGCTGGACCATATAATATGAAGTTAAAAAGCGATGTACATGTAAATATAAAGATCTGAAAATTATATGATATTTACATTTTTTTCCTTGTTAGGATCTATCACCAAGGAGCGTCAGATTGTCTTAACTCTCATTGACACCATCGCAGGGCCGGAATTGAAGAGGAGAATGATGAGAATTTGCTTTAACCCAAAAACTGTAACCTGACTCAGAAGGAAGCGACGAAGATCACTTCCAGGCGATCCGATCACCAGCAGCCAGAGATCGGAGAAGCAGAAGATCAGGGTCTCAATGATCTCAAAGGAGATCGGATGAGAAGAGTCGACAGAAATCGACAGAGATCAGACAATGTGGTGGCTTCCTCAGTGCATTTGCCGGAGAAGAAGAAGCACAGATCGGAGAAGAAGAAGCACAGTTACGTGGAGAGAACGAAATCGACAAAGATCGATCCCAACAAAGCAGAAGCTTGCGTCAGACGATAGGATGCCGGAGACAAAGATCTCCCCTACCAAGCAATCACCAAAGAGTGATGAAATCCATGCTGGAAGAGGCACATCGATAGCAGGACTCCATGTCGTCATTGTTTACGCCGTCAGAGAACTAGGGTTTTAACCTAAGTTTATATACTCTGCCAAAGTTTGGAGGCAGAGAGAGCTTTTTTTTTGTATTCTTTTCACAGCAAAAGGTTTTTAGGATTTATAGTTTGGGAGAGAAGATCAACAAAGCGATTTTTGATTGAAAATCCATTGTTTTCTATCTATCTTTAATAATGCAGTTTTATTACTTTGCTTGTGTTATGATTTCCTTAGCCATGTCTGAGTAATTCACTTTTTAGAATTAGGGTTTAAATAGGTTAGTGGGATCAGCCCCAACTGTAGGATCACTTGTTGTGGCATTCATTAATAGGATGTTCTTAATGTTTATGTTCTAGATTTGCTAGCTAGAAACCTGAATCTACGAATGTTATGTTGTTTAAGCATCCTTAGATAATTCTGGTAGTCTTGAATACATCCTAATTAAGCTAGGATTTTACTAGAAACACAGCGAGAGTTTGATCGAGGGAGTCCATAGTGAGTATAGATTAACTCGCGTATAACGTTTGACTAGCCGCATCGATCGATATTCCCATTGGAAATCAATCGACGTCGTGTGAAGTGTATTCATCATATTCCTCTAGAATAATCGATCGACACTGTTATTGATCGGACATTATTTTTTAGGTCGATAACACTCTAGTTAATAGACTTAATTAAGATAGTTAAGCTCTTTAATACCATGCAAACAACAAATTAGCACCTATAGGATTATAATCTCCAATACCTGAATTTTGTTTTTGTCAACCGCCTATTTAATCAAGATCAAGTGGTGGTCAATCGAGCCGATTCACCGAGGAGCATCTCCGTCTGGTCGGGTCTGATCTTTATGGGAAAATATATATCCTCTAGTCTTTTCTTCTTTTGCTAGCGCGTCTGCTTGACACTTCTTACTTTGGGGAATATGAGAAAGGCTCACATCCTCAAAGTCTTCCTGTAATCTCTGAAACACTTTGATTTCTTTCATGAAAGTCGGCCAATCCACCAGGTTAGTAGTCATGTCCACTAGATCCGAGTAATTCGTCTCAAATTGTATCAAAGTTATCCTTCTGTCTCTCATACATGAGGCTTCCAAAAGTAAACCTTCAATCTCAGCATGCAAAGCTGAGAGGCTCCTTCTGCACGCTCGTAATCCATAGACTTCAGAACCCAGTTGATCCTTAAGACTCCACCCTAGGCCAATCTTCAATACCTGAATAAAAGCCCTAAGTCTAACTGTAAGACCCGATCCCGGCCGTCCAGGCCGCGGTCGAAGCCTCACATCGCTCGGTCCTCTTCCGCGCCGAACCTCTAAATTATTTTACCCTTTATTTATAATATCGCCCATAGGCGAGGGCCAAATTAGATCTTAGCTTAAGACTATCTTAGTATTTCCTAGCTTAGATCATTTCTATTCTACGCAGTGGATTATACTATATTAACCATTGGTCTAAAACCAATCTAACACTTGTCCAATCTAATAATCTATGCCTTGGTCAGTGTGGGAACCGAAATCCACACTGTAGATTTTCCGTCAAATATGGAAACTTAGGGCGAAACCCTAATTTTCCCGAGGTCCTGGATCTCTGCGGAAATCACTAAAACAAACGGATTTAAGGGAATATGGATGAACAACAAAGAATAAAGAGATAAGAAATTGTAAGAAAGCTTTAATTGAATAAGAATCGAGAACTGTTACAAGTAGAATCGAAGAACTTAGACGTTAAAACGTTCTAAGGATCTGAATTGCTAGTCTAAACGCTAAGTCCTAAATTCTAAGCTAGCAGCCGTCTCTTCTAGGTCTGATTTTCGTCCCCCTCTTCTGCCCCACGCCTCTGGTTTATATACTCCTTGCCTTGACGGTTCAATCTTTCCATTTTGCCGGATTTGAGTATTTCAGGAATCTTCCATTTTTCTCGATCCTTCCTTTTCTTCCGCGGAAATCTTCTATTTATCTTCAAACTTGCCTTTATTCTCCTCCTGCGAGTAAATCGTCAAAACGTTATCAAATCTGCGGGTTAGATTCCATTGAAATCGCGAGATGGGTTTTTATCGCGTTTTAGGTCATTCCGGGCCGTTTTGCGATAAAAACCGTTTTCCGACTTTTTACGAGATCGTTTCCTGATCTGACGTCGTTTTTAATAAATTACTCGAGTTAATCGCGAACTTTTACGATTTACTCGACTTTTTATTAAAAACACGTTTTTTACGACTTACTCGGCGTTTTTTTATTAAAAAGCGCGTTTTTATGATTTTAACGAGAAATCTCGAATAAATCGTATCGTTTAGGCAATGTTCGGTGTTTCGTTTAACCGTTGCCGTTTTATACGATTTTCTCGAGTTCTTTCCGAGAAAGCGAAGTTTTACGGTTTTTATCGTAAAACTCGAACGGTAAGCCGGATCGAGATGGAACGAGAGACGTTTTAGCCGTAGTTTAGAATGNTTTTTATGATTTTAACGAGAAATCTCGAATAAATCGTATCGTTTAGGCAATGTTCGGTGTTTCGTTTAACCGTTGCCGTTTTATACGATTTTCTCGAGTTCTTTCCGAGAAAGCGAAGTTTTACGGTTTTTATCGTAAAACTCGAACGGTAAGCCGGATCGAGATGGAACGAGAGACGTTTTAGCCGTAGTTTAGAATGCGATCGTGTCGAAAGACGTAAGTTTCGAATCGGGGATGCGGGAAATCGAGGCGCAGGATGTCCGAGGAGGTTTTAGTTCGCCCATCGGAGTGTCTATAGTTCGCCCATCGGCGAACTAAGCCGGGACCGGCTTAGTTCGCCGATGGGCGAACTAGAGGAGTGTCCTTAGTTCGCCCATCGGCGAACTAAGCCGGGCCCGGCTCGGCGAACTAGTTGTGACTAGTTCGCATTTACGGCTTTTTCGGTTTTTTGCGGTTTCGTAAAACGATTCTTGAGTTTTATAAAACGATTCTCGAGTTTTATAAAACGATTCTCGAGTTTTATAAATCGATTCTCGAGTTTTATAAAACGATTCTCGAGTTTTATAAAACGACTCTCGAGTTTTATAAAACGATTCTCGAGTTTTATAAAACGATTCTCGAGTTTTATAAAACGATTCTGAGTTTTATAAAATCACTTTTGCGAAAAGTAATGATCTCCCTTTTACAGAAGCTATCGCAAACGTTGATTTTGAGAGTACGGTTTTTGACACCAACAGTTAGCCCCCCAGTCCGCAATTTCTTGAAGAAATTTTGCGGTCGGATGAAGTTAGGTTTTAATCGGAATCTACGGCTGAGATTCGTCTTATTGCGAGGGAGAGCTCTTTTTTTTTTTATAAGTATTGGATCATTACTTCTTATATCTTCCACCTTTCAAGTTTCTCTCCAACTTCTCTCTAGGAAAATTCTTAAGATGTCTTCTTCCCAAGGTGATCAGCAAAACCATGAAGTCCCATCCGGTGACAATCCCCCGGTATATCCGCAGGATGCTCGGCTTTCCGAGTTTCTCTTGTTTCAAGATGAGATGGATCGTAGCGACGCTGAGGAAGATGCCGTGTCGAGCGACGTA
>CAKOAT010068266.1:49418-114848 GCA_932364175.1 Eruca vesicaria subsp. sativa | reverse complement strand
TCGCCGCGTTCTTCCCGGATAAGGACGCCACTTACGGCGGTCGTTGATACTGCGATATAGAGAAATAATGGTTCTCCTTCTACGGGTTTCGCGAGTACTGGCGGGGTAGCTAGGTAATGTTTCAGCTGTTGGAAAGCCTTCTCGCATTCCTCCGACCACTCGAACTTTTTATTTCCCTTTAATGTCTCGTAGAAAGGTATACATTTGTCCGTTGAACGCGAGATAAAACGGTTAAGTGCTGCGATCCTGCCGGTTAGTCTTTGTACTTCGCGTTTCGTCCTGGGAGAGACCATCTCTATCAGTGCCGTGATTTGTTTCGGGTTAGCCTCGATTCCGCGATAAGTGACGAGGTACCCTAGAAATTCTCCGGACGCAACGGCAAATCGACACTTTGCCGGGTTCAACTTCATGTTATGAAGGTTGAGCCTCTCGAAACATTCCTGGAGGTGTACGACGTGGTCTTGCTCTTTGAGCGATTTCACGAGCATATCGTCGATGTACACTTCCATTGTTTTTCCGAGTTGTTCGGAGAACATTCGTTTGACGAGTCGCTGGTAAGTCGCGCCAGCATTCTTTAGACCGAAAGGCATCACTTTATAGCAGTAGGTTCCACGATCGGCTATGAATGCGGTTTTCTCCCGATCGTCGGGATTCATCATGATCTGATTGTATCCCGAGAAGGCGTCCATGAAAGATAAGAGTTTGTTTCCCGCGGTTGTCTCAACTAAGCGATCAATGTGCGGCAGCGGATAACTATCTTTCGGACACGCTTTATTGAGATCGGTGAAATCGACGCAGACTCGCCACTTTCCGTTCTTTTTCTTTACGACAACGAGATTGGCGAGCCAGTCAGGATATCAAACTTCTGTGATCGATCCTACTTTGAGGAGTCTGTCGATTTCGCTGTTGACCGCTTCGGCGCGTTCCGGCCCCAGTTTCCGTCTTTTTTGTTTGACGGGTTTGGATGTCGGGTCAACGTTGAGTTCGTGACATGTGATGTTTATGTAGATCCCTGGCATGTCTTCCGCAGTCCAAGCGAACGTGTTCGAGTTTCGCTTTAGACATGTCAGGAGTTCGACTTTTAAGGTTTCGCTCAGGTTTGCACCGATTTCGACACAGCGTTCTGGAAAGTTCTCGTCGATGCATACTGAGACGACGGGTTCGCAGGTTGGCTCGCACTTACCTTCCAAAGCCTCAACCGCTCGCGACTGCCAGAAAAGCTCCGCTTTGTCTTGTTCTGGGGCGTTGTCGAGGATCGTCGACTTCTTTTTCTTTTTGGAAGAGATGTCGACCGGCATATTTTTTCGTTTTAAATCCGCAGCGTAACAAACCTGCGAGGCTCGTCTATTTCCCCATATAGTCTCGATTCCGTTCGGAGTCGGGAACTTGAGACACATATGGTACGTCGACGGAATCGCTTGCATCGAATTCATTTACGGTGTCCCTACGATTGCGTTATAGGACATAGGTCGATTGACGACTTCGAACTCGACGTTTTTCACTATGCTCCCGGCGCGAACTGCCAAGTTGATCGTTCCGAGGGTCATAGTGATTTCTCCCGAGAGTCCTACTAGCGGGCTTACGTTTTCCGCGATTTCAGATAGATCGATTTTCATTCTCTCGAGAGTATTTTTNACGGTGTCCCTACGATTGCGTTATAGGACATAGGTCGATTGACGACTTCGAACTCGACGTTTTTCACTATGCTCCCGGCGCGAACTGCCAAGTTGATCGTTCCGAGGGTCATAGTGATTTCTCCCGAGAGTCCTACTAGCGGGCTTACGTTTTCCGCGATTTCAGATAGATCGATTTTCATTCTCTCGAGAGTATTTTTGAAGATGATATCAGCCGAGCTTCCGGTATCAACCAATATTCTCGCGACATCCATATCCTGGATCGTCAGCTCAATAACGAGAAGATCGTTGAGAGGTTTGACCGAATCGATCGTTGCTCTTTTCTCGAACGAGATGACGTCGCCGTTCAGATTAGGCATGTTATTCATCGTTCGTTTTAGCGACTATTGTGTAAGAGAATCCGACCCCCCTCCTTCTAGCGCCAAACTGTGGGAACCGAAATCCACACTGTCGATTTTCCGTCAAATATGGAAACTTAGGGCGAAACCCTAATTTTCCCGAGGTCCTGGATCTCTGCGGAAATCACTAAAACAAACGGATTTAAGGGAATATGGATGAACAACAAAGAATAAAGAGATAAGAAATTGTAAGAAAGCTTTTATTGAATAAGAATCGACAACTGTTACAAGTAGAATCGAAGAACTTAGACGTTAAAACGTTCTAAGGATCTGAATTTCTAGTCTAAACGCTAAGTCCTAAATTCTAAGCTAGCAGCCGTCTCTTCTAGGTCTGATTTTCGTCCCCCTCTTCTGCCCCACGCCTCTGGTTTATATACTCCTTGCCTTGACGGTTCAATCTTTCCATTTTGCCGGATTTGAGTATTTCGGGAATCTTCCATTTTTCTCGATCCTTCCTTTTCTTCCGCGGAAATCTTCTATTTATCTTCAAACTTTCCTTTATTCTCCTCCTGCCAGTAAACCGT
The DNA here is from genome assembly GCA_932364175.1 of Eruca vesicaria subsp. sativa. NCBI lineage: Eukaryota > Viridiplantae > Streptophyta > Magnoliopsida > Brassicales > Brassicaceae > Eruca > Eruca vesicaria. Next base: position 112,292 of record CAKOAT010068266.1, on the reverse strand, counting down.
CAAAACGTTATCAAATCTGCGGGTTAGATTCCATTGAAATCGCGAGATGGGTTTTTATCGCGTTTTAGGTCATTCCGGGCCGTTTTGCGATAAAAACCGTTTTCCGACTTTTTACGAGATCGTTTCCTGATCTGACGTCGTTTTTAATAAATTACTCAAGTTAATCGCGAAGTTTTACGATTTACTCGACTTTTTATTAAAAACACGATTTTTACGACTTACTCGGCGTTTTTTTTATTAAAAAGCGCGTTTTTATGATTTTAACGAGAAATCTCGAATAAATCGTATCGTTTAGGCAATGTTCGATGTTTCGTTTAACTGTTGCCGTTTTATACGATTTTCTCGAGTTCTTTCCGAGAAAGCGAAGTTTTATGGTTTTTATCGTAAAACTCGAACGGTAAGCCGGATCGAGATGGAACGAGAGACGTTTTAGCTGTAGTTTAGAATGCGATCGTGTCGAAAGACGTAAGTTTCGAATCGGGGATGCGGGAAATCGAGGCGCGGGATGTCCGAGGAGGTTTTAGTTCGCCGATGGGCGAACTAGTGGGATGATTTTTAATTCGCCCATCGGCGAACTAAGCCGGGACCGGCTTAGTTCGCCGATGGGCGAACTAGAGGGGTGTCCTTAGTTCGCCCATCGGGGAACTAAGCCGGGCCCGGCTTAGTTCGCCGATGGGCGAACTAGTTGTGACTAGTTCGCGTTTACGGCTTTTTCGGTTTTTTGCGGTTTCGTAAAACGATTCTCGAGTTTTATAAAACGATTCTCGAGTTTTATAAAACGATTCTCGAGTTTTATAAAACGATTCTCGAGTTTTATAAATCGATTCTCGAGTTTATAAAACGATTCTCGAGTTTTATAAAAGGATTCTCGAGTTTTATAAAACGATTCTGAGTTTTATAAAATCACTTTTGCGGAAAGTAATGATCTCCCTTTTACATAAGCTATCGCAGACGTTGATTTCGAGAGTACAGTTTTCGACACCAACAGTCAGTTCACTGAACTACCTTCCAGCTTATAGATCAATCCTTACATGGTACAAGTCATACAATTCCAGGGTTCCATTCCTCTAAACCATTTTAGCTAGATCTAAAAGAAAGTAGCTAGATCATACCTTTGCCACATCCACGGAGCTTGTTAGCTCATCGGTCCAGCTGACTTAGTTAGCTCATCCTCTAGCTGGCTTAGCTAGCTCATACTCTTAGCTGATTTAGCTAGCTCATCCAGCTCTTTGAGCTCACAATTCTAAACTAGCTGAATCTGAGCTAGGGCCAGCTGTCTCAGCTCGTTTAGCTAGCTCACCCAGCTAGCTAAACTGTACCACCTCACTTGAGGTTCCACCACTCTCTTCCAACTGATCGAGCTACAGGATAGCTGCGCCCAGCTCCCTGCCTACTCGTCCAGCTCTATTATACCTGCATAAACATCTCCCCTTGGATACTTAGTCATTCAACCAACCATCCCCACTGACCAAGTAACCTTTGGGAAGTCTTCAACAGCAATGGTAATGCATCTAGCTCCTCTCCGCTAATGCATCACCCATCTCCTCACGAATGTAGCATAAGATAGCAAGTCCCTCTCCTGGACTAACCTGTGCATCCTTTGATCAAACAGAGAAGACACCTTGATCCATCATCCATGGATCAGGTCGTCCCCCTTTACTCATGATCAGATCACACACAGTCTTCCCTGCATAATAACTACTAGATCCATATTTGTGGTCCACGCCACCCAGTACCAGCCTTACCCTCAGGTACCAGTATGAGAACAAGCAAACATCCTCTAAGACCACACAAGCACAATAATTACATATTAATCCGATAACCTAGCACATGTTCTAACAAGTTCATGATTCCGAGCCTAAGGCTATGTTCCTGCCTTTGGTCAAACTGAAAAGTGCTCCAAAAATTAATGTTAAGCTTTGTAAATTACCCAAAAATATAACTAACACGAATCCAAGGTCAGAATTCACAGGAAAAATCACTAACCCTATGATCCGACCCAAAACAGCCCTAGGCCTAAATATGGTTTTTGAGCAAATCAACTCCAAATCGTGCCTAGTCTTTTCCAATAATTCTTAAATATTCTAAAACATCTATCCTCAAAGTTTCAAGACATTTGATTCAGTAAAAAGTAATTTTTGGATCAGTAAACCCAATTCTGGCCTAAAACAGCCCCATTGAACCGACACTTATGTACGGTTCATGGGAAGGTCTTTCTGATCACCAAACTTGAAACTAATTATCAGGAGAGAAATATATTTAGATATATAAAGAGAAATGGGTGTATCCAGAGTTCCCAGAGACCATAAACCACATGAATTCACCCATGGGTTCATGCCTTTGGCTTAAATGGTTCAACACCACTAACCTTAGATCTTGCACCTTCCAGTATCAAGTCTGGCCATGATCCTCCAATGCACGCCTCCATCAAGTCTTATCACATACCTCCTGTAGTGATAAGATCTCTTTCTGGGTCGCACCAATGGTTCCTTCTATTGATTTCCCATAAAACCGGTTCTGCAGTGCCTTTACCAGTAAGGCTGTTCTTGTAAATGAGAAAGGATTCTGGCCTTCTCTCTTCTCCCCTGACTCTTTGAATGTGTTCCAAAGATGAATAGGAAGCCTAGGATGTGTTCATTCAGGATAACATACCACTGCAGGGTCGTTCATAACTTCCTTTTCACTCCAATGAAACTGCCTTTCTACACACATCTGCCCTTAAGGCTGTCTTGGCCTTTAGGAATGAATTCCGGTCATCTCCCTTATGTGATCACCATTTGCGTGTGTTCTCAGGCCCTGGAGGATGCTTTGGGTGATAACATCACAGATCAAAAGCAACCAGAAAGTAGTTCTCCACTTCTCTCTTGATCTGCCCCAAAACTGCCTATTTATGGCCTTCACACAACCATGAATCTTGGATAGGGAATCCGACCATCTCTCTTTTTTCTCTGGGTGTTTCTTTGTGTGTCAGGGTGTAGGAGGAAGCCCTGGCATGCCTGCAAACCCACGGAACCATCCTCCTTTTATAGAAGAAGGGGTGGTTACTTTTCTAACCATTGCATCCTTTCGGTTTCATTTCTGTCCATTGATTTAATCAATGGTCCAGATCACACCCATTCGCCTAAGACAGTTACCAGATGTCCTGGGCCTGATAAAAAACTCCTGGAAATGTCTAAAACAAGCCCAAACAGGTTTCACACGTCCCTGACCCAACCACAAGAGCCCACTGGCCCATTGGTACACATGGGTCATCCACCTGGCCTGGTCACTGTCCAGACCCGGCCCAACTGCCCAAGACTTGAACACTCAGTCTAGCTGAGTTGAGCAGATCCCCAGATGACCCAGCTGAGTGAGCTAGTCCATCCAGCTCAGGGAGCTGGCACACTCTACTTGAGCTCCAACTGAGCTCTTTCCAGCTGGTTGAGCTTCTTGCTCGCATCACCCAGCTGTGATACACTTCGTACAGCTTGATATCTTCATCTTGTACAATATTTCTAAGTCCCTTAGTCTATTCACAGACCTAGACTTAGTCTTCCTTTGCTCCATTCTGATCATTCACTTAATCGAGCTTGGCCACGATCATTTCTCATGATCTGAACTAAAGCTGTCTCGTTTCTATCAAACGTCTAAGCCTTATGTCAAGTTCCAGGAATGAGAACATGACGGTTCAGCTGGTGTGAGCTGACNGACTTAGTCTTCCTTTGCTCCATTCTGATCATTCACTTAATCGAGCTTGGCCACGATCATTTCTCATGATCTGAACTAAAGCTGTCTCGTTTCTATCAAACGTCTAAGCCTTATGTCAAGTTCCAGGAATGAGAACATGACGGTTCAGCTGGTGTGAGCTGACCAGTGAGTGTGAAGCTAGACCGAGCTGGGCTGAGCTGACCCGAGCTTCCCCAAGCTAGGTCGAGCTGTCCCAAAACCCCGTTGAGCTACCCCTTTACTCGTGTAACTCGTTTAACTCCTTTTCCTTCTTTATATGGCTAAGTATCAGCTCCCTGATGCCCTTAACCACGTTGCTAGACTATGGTATGCTTGCCTTTAGGTCTCGTGACCTGACTGATGCGTCTCCTCGCACCATGGTCCGTCCAGACGATCATACTCAGGATCGGGGACATGACACTAACACTTTCCATTTAAGTTCAAAACCCTCATTCCGATCTGTCGAGTAATTGTCTTGCTCAATTATAATATTTACTGTTTCTTGTTTACTACGATTTTACATTTAATATTCACGTAGTTTTATTGCTTCATTAGACTTAAGTGGTTCCTTAGCTCCTTATGGATTCGATCCCTAAGTACTGCAATAGATCTCTTATTTGAGAGAGTAAGTTGCTCCATAGGGTAATTTGAGCATGTATCAAATTTGGCGCCGTTTGATTTAGGCTAATAATTCTAGGTTTTTTTTTCTTTATCAACTTCTGATAAATTTGTTTTCTTGGGTTTTCAGGTGCATGCATAGCATTACCAGAAGCAACAAGGAGAAAAAATTGCTATTTTCAGAAGACCCATCAAGCTTGGAACGTTCGATCCGCAAAGAGTTACGCTCCACATCAATCGATAGCAACACTTGCGTATCGACTGATTTTCATCAGACGACAACCGACCTCGCTTTCATATCGATCGACACCAACAACTCTTTGTCGACCAATTCTCATCACTCGACATCGATCGACACCACACAACGTACATCGATCAATACTCAGCTGCGAGACATGGTTGCGCCTCTGATACTAACCGCGGACAAGAATGGAGACTTGTGTGACCAGAGAGGTCATCTGCGTAATGCAACATGTCAGAAACTAGATACTCAAGGGAATGTAATCCCTGAGGCTGATACTGATGAGGCCACTCGGCCCAAGACCTTGGAAGACTACAACCGTCCAGACCAGTACTATGCCAACAGGTCAGGTATTTGTCTTCCAGACGTCCAGAGGAAAATTTTTGAGTTGAAGCCTCAGTACTACACACTTGTGGCACAAAAACCCTACTGTGGGTTGCCACATGAACATCCTATGGACCATTATGAGAGGTTCAGGATCTTATTGCTGCTATTAGAGTTAAGGGAGTCCCTGAGGACTATCTACTGTGCAAGCTCTTCAAGTACTCACTTGTTGGAGATGCTGCACATTGGCTCAAGCAGCTACCACTAGGATCTCTTACATCCTGGACTGACATCAAGAATGCGTTCCTGCGTAGTTTATTTGATGAGGCACGACCTGAAGAACTGAGGAGCAAGATTGCTACCTTTACACAAAAAGCTGGAGAGTCCTTTAAAGACATTTGGAAAAGATTTAAGTTCTTCCAGCGCGACTGCACACACCATGGATTCAATCAGGTGCAGTTACTCAGTATTTTATTTACAGTAGTCGCTTTGAAGTATCAGATGGCTCTTGATACATCAAGCGATGGGAGCTTCAACACCAGGAATCTAAAAGAAGTTGTGAGACTTATTGAGAATCTAGCAAACAGCAGCAGCACCAAGAACACTGATTCTGAAAAGAGGAAATCTGTAGAATTCCTTGGGAAGGAATGATATCACTCAAATGTTTAACCCTAAGAAGTGAATTACTCTCTCAAATAAGAGGTTCAGTTGTAGTACTTAGGGATCGAATCCACAGGGAACTAAGGAACACAATAGATGTAATCCTAAGTGATTATGCTAGGTTGATTAGGTTTAAAATAGTAAATTCCAGTTTGTAAGCAATGGTAAGTTGCTTAAGAGAATAGGTTTGGTTTAAAACAATAAAAGAAAGTAGTGAGATTCTCAGATAATTAGGATTATAATGCTACAGATGTTTTAATTAATTGCTTGCAAGATATATGAGAACTTTGATTCTTAGACAGATCTAATAGCAGTCGCTAACTAGACACATCCATTGATCTTATTGCCATCAATATCAACCGATGTTTTGACAGCGATATCGGACGATATGGGTTGCTGTCGATCGATAACTCTATAGGAGTATCGGTCGATATAACATAAGATCGAATCGAAACTATGTTCACCAAGATCATAGACCGGCTCTCGCACAACCCTAGAGGATCTAAGCTTATGCCAAATGATTTCAGGACAATGAATAACAAGTTAAATCACATCCATGATCATACTCTAGGTAACTACTCTAGAGTAAGCATTAGGGTTCATTTGGATAATGAATATCAACAATTCAACATTCCACAGTTGGTGCTAATCCCGCATAACTATTTGAACCCTAAATCTAACAAAGAAATCTACTCAGACATACCTGAGAGATTCATAACAGCAAGGTAATAATAGAGATTCATAGATTAGAAGATTGAACTTTTAGTTCTTGGAACAACAAATCTCTTTGTGTGTTTCTTCTAAATCTAGAATTCTATAACCTTTTAGAATTAAGATGAAAAGAAATACTTTATTGCTACGTATAGAATAGAACAAAAGAATTCAAAAGCACAAGAAAAGTATGCAAAGCTTTTCAAGTACAAAAAGCACTAGAACAATAAGAGCATTCAAAAAAACACTTGGATTCAACTCAAACAAGTTTCAGGCATTCTCATCCTGGTTCCCTTTCTCTCTTTTTCCCCCTTCTCGGAATCCCAAACTTTCTTTTCTTTTTACATTAATCCCAATGAACAACTAATGTTCATCTTATTGATTTTTCAACTTTTTTAGTCTCTTTTGACAAAGTGTAGGCAAATAGTGGGTCATGGGTAATTTACCTCTCCCTCGCTTCCACAATGTGTGATCATTCCTTTGATTTAGAATAGTGGGGTCATGGGTAATATACCTCTCCCTCTGCCTCTCAGGAAATCATCTCAATCTTTTATTTTCTCTTTATGGGATGCCAAAGGAAGGAGAGAAGGAAACCAAAATTTTTGAGACTTTTACCTTCCAGACTTGCATGAGGATTCTGATCCCTTGTATACCAAGCCCCAAGACAAGCAAATAAATGTCAGATTAGGTTGGAAATCAGCTTTGGTTCTTCTAAACAATCATGAAAAGTGTTGTCATATGATGATCGGTGATCCACTTTAGCATCTATAGTACTTTCTGCAATCAACAATTCTAAGAATGGTGCTAAAGAGTAGTAAGATAAAAAGCAAAATAAAAATTTTTGATATGTTTTTGTTCCTTTCTTAACTCAATAAAACCAATTTTTGAAAACTTTTTAAAGAGATCAAAAAGGTAAAGTAGCATCAGTAATTCACTCCCCCCAGACTTAAATCATACACTGTCCTTAGTGTATAATCAGTCTGAGTTAGAGCATAAGAAATAATAAATGTGTAACTTATATCGAAATTGTGAACGATATACCTGACCGATGTTCGTATCGATCGATGGTGAGTCACTTCCATCGATCTTTATGGATAGGGTTATGCCGGGCGATGTAGACAGGGTCTCATCGGTCGATATAGGTAGTGATCGTATAGCTATGTTCTTAAAAACAAAGAAAAACGAAAGTAATAAGTAAAAATAAAATAAAACTAAGTAAGAAAATACCTAACAGTGGGTTGCTTCCCACTCAGCGCTTATTTAAAGTCATTTAGCTTGACTATAGAGGTATGGTGGCTAGTGAGGTGGGTTGCATGTACTTGTTGGGAAACAAGTATCCTCCTTGTCTTGTGATTCTTCAAACCATGAAGTTAAGAAGCTTCTTGTGGCTTTCTCACTTCAGGTCATACTAGCTTACAAACCATGGACCTCATTGTGGATTCTCTGTAACCACTCCTCAAGGCTTGATAAACTGCACTCATGTCGTCCAGCTTTGCTGTAGGTGTTCTCTGGATCAGTACTTATCGGCATGGTGTTGAGGTTTTGGGTATGGTGCACATGCGATAGGGTGGTATCGATCGATCTCGGTGTAGTATTGTCGATTGATGTGGATGGATGTCCATCTGTCGATGGGTGCGAAGGCTCTTCGATCGATGCGGATTGTTCAGGTTGGCTCTTGAGCTGGTGTTTGATGTTTTCGATCTCCTGCTGATTATTTTCTACTGTGCACTTCAATTCTTGAACGTCACCTTGTACCGGGAACCAAAATTTGTCTAGTGATCTATGTGCGTCCTCTTCATAGAATTCAATAGATCTGTAGATATCTCTTGTGATTTCTTCAAGTTCTTCTCTGGTACAGTAGTCTGGTGCGCGATTATCGATCGATGTGCTGGGTAGATCATCGATCGATAGCTTATGTAAGTAACTCTCGATAAGTGCTTCAAAGGTCGTGCCGATCGATGCTGATGGTGCTGCATTGGTCGATGGTCATCTGTGAGATTCAAGTTCTTTGCGAAGTGCATCCACCTCTTCTTGTAGGGCTTTTCTCTCTTTGCGAGCGAAGTCATTGCTAGACATTTTCCATAGTAGTTCTCCGTGAAGTCTCGAGATGGCTTTCTCGTGTTCTAAGCTCAATCCTACTTTCTTCCAGTTGTGTTCACTGGTTTTTTCATTCAGCATGTGTGTGACCTCTGCTTGTATGTAGAGCTTGCAAACTGGAACTCCTTTAGTAAACTGTTCAGCATGCTCCGGTAGAAAGATACAAGAGCGCTCAAACATTGTGGCTCTATTAAGCAGCTTCTCAATATCTTCCTTGTAGACATGGATGATGTCACCATTGATGCTTCTTGCATAACCACTCTCATCTCTGTAGACACCAAATTCGTCCTTCTTTTCCCAGTAGAAACGACGAACTCCATGTTTGAAAGCTCTCTTCCCAAACTCGGGGTGTATATCGATCGATGCTTTCTTCCATGTATCGATCGATAGGCATTGATTTGCTGGATCTGCTGAGTCAGAATGAAGGTTATCTGCACCATCTTACTCATGAGGTGGTTGGTGCTGATCGTTCTGGTAGATGGGTGGTTGTATGTAGGGACTGATTGGTCCATTGGCCATCTAAAGGATGTCTGCAACGTCTTCTTTGGATATTGGAATGATTATTCCATCTAGGGCTCGTGCATGACCTTCTGGATCCTTGAAAATACCATATTCATCCGGAGTTAGTAATGTAAAATCGATTTTATGTGTTTGTACCTCGGATGGTGTAGAGGTTGTATCGGTCGATGTTGTAGCAGGTGCATCGGTCGATCTGTTGAGGAACATATCGGTCGATGGCTGGTGCTCCGTGTCGGTCGATACGTGTGCATCTGGTCGGATCGCGGATGGTAGTGGTGGTGTATCCACTGCAAAACTCTCATGATAACTGCTCGCCCAGCTTCCAATTGAGTAATCTCCGTCTCGTGGTTCGTGTGGGACATAGATTGGTGCACAGTAAGGTTCGTCGCTCGTTGATTCAAAACGTCGCTTGAGCGATCTGGGTGGGGGTATATCGGTCGATGGAGAAAGGCCTCTATCGGTCGATGGTCTGAAGATGTGGGATAGGAAGAAAAGTATGGCTTCATTTTCGCGAAGAGATCTATACTCGGTGGCTCGTTACTCTTCATAATCTGCATCATACTCCTCCTGAGTAGTGATGCTAGCAAGCTCGGGCATGTAATGATCGTTTTCCCAATCATTGGTGCCAAAATCGCCGTCTGGAAACTCTTCCTCGATCTTGGGGAATAGCAGATCGATCGATGACAATGTGCATTCATCGGTCGGCTGGTATCGGTCGATGGTAGAAGACTGCCATCGGTCGATGGATCTGGTTCGGTTTCGTACTCGGCCATGGAATCATACTCGTGGGCACATAAACTTGTTGCTACGAGTGCTGGGTTCTTCATCCTTGGAAACTTGATGACTGGAACAGGATTGTAGTGGATGGTAGGGTTGATGAGGGTTAGACATAGCTTGTTGGTTTTGAGATCACAAACGGCTGCAACGGTGGCTAAGAAGGCTCTTCCAAGTAGTAGAGAAGTCTTGAAGTTGAGCTTGTTGACCAGGACATGGAAGTCTGTAGGAAATAGGGCATCTCCAATCTTTACCTCAAGGTTTTTAACTATTCCTCCAGAGTTCTGTTGAGAACAATCCACAAAGATGAAGGATTCTTCAGTAGGCTCGATCTTCAGACCTAGCTGGTCTGCCATAAGCTTGGGTAGGATGCTGACTCCAGATCTTGTATCACATAGGGCACGAGGGAACTCAACACCTCTGATGGAACATGGTATTGTGAACTTCCCTGGATCGCTCTTCTTCTCTAGTGTGATCTTCTGGTTTAGACTGTCTCTGACTTGATTAAACATTCTCTTGATGTCTTCTTCTGTCTCTCTTGTCTCTCTGAAAAACATCCACAATCTGTGTGAAAAGTAGGCTTCTTCAAAAGGTTTCTCTCTAGGTATTCTTAGAACTCTTTTTCTAAAGCTTGACAATTCTTTCTCATTAACTTCCCTTTTATAGGGCTTATAGTAGTGTAATACTGCTCGCGGAATTGGTCAATATGTGCACCATCTATCTTGGGGAGTTGCATTCGGCGTTGGGGTACCGTGTATCGGGCGACACTGACTGGAGTGCGTCGGTCGATAGTGTGGTCTTCCTATCGATCGATAGGAGGGTAATCATGTCGGTCGATGTCGTGCAGATCGATCTTGACAGGGACGGGCGGATGTGGGTGACATGCTGCGAAGGATTCGTGAGGCATAGTCTTGACGGTACTGCACTCGTATGGGTACTCGTCTGAGTCCATCGATCGACACTCATCAAAGTTGATCGATCGATGTACATGGGATCGTATCGGTCGATAATCACGGGGTGATATCGATCAATAGTAGTCGCGAACGAAGTCACTCTCATCATCAGATTGCTGAATCTCTTCTACTACGTCTTGCCAAAAATCATCATCCAAGATGGCAGTGATGTTATTGTTGTTGGCAAGCTCCTGCTTCTTTAGGGCTTCTACTGTCTGAAACACCTGAGTCTCCAGCTTCTTCATATGGGTATTTAAAGCCTCTAGCTTCGTTTGGAGGGTGTTGTAGACGGAGTCAATATTCCCATTAAATTCTGTCTGGAGTTTCTGCTGACTCTCAAGGACCTTGTCAAGCATCTCCTCCAGTTGATGTCGAGCGATGTGACGGTGAGAGTATCGGTCGACCTTGAAGGTGTCTCGGTCGACTATGGTAGGCAAGTATCGGTCGACAAGGATGTGTTGATGTCGATCGATGAGGAGCGTAGGTCTTTGCGGATGCTACGTTCCAAGCTGTGAGGATCTTCTGAGTACAAAAGGTGTTTGTTCTTGTTGCTTCTAGTATTGCTGGACATGTACCTGAAAAAGACAAGAAATAAATTTTGGTGTCAGAAGATAATTAAACAATAAAAGAAAAGTAACCTAGACCTAATCAGATTAAATCTAATGTTATCAAAGTTCCCCGGCAACGGCGCCTAATTTTATATCACTCAAATGTTTAACCCTAAGAAGTGAATTACTCTCTCAAATAAGAGGTTCAGTTGTAGTACTTAGGGATCGAATCCACATGGAACTAAGGAACACAATAGATGTAATACTAAGTGATTATGCAAGGTTGATTAGGTTTAAATTAGTAAATTGCAGTTTGTAAGCAATGGTAAGTTTCTTAAGAGAATAGGTTTTGGTTTAAAACAATAAAAGAAAGTAGTTAGATTGAAGGTTGCTATTCAGATAATTAGGATTATAATGCTACAGATGTTTTAATGAATTGCTTGCAAGATATATGAGAACTTCGATTCTTAGACAGATCTAAGAGCAATCGCTAACTAGACACATCCATTGATCTTATGGCCAGCAATATCGACCGATGTTTTGACAGCGATATCGGACGATATGGGTTGCTGTCGATCGATAACTCTATAGGAGTATTGATCGATATAGCATAAGATCGAATCGAAACTGTGTTCACCAAGATCCTAGACCGGCTCTCGCACAACCCTAGAGGATCTAAGCTTATGCCAAATGATTTCAGGAAAATGATTAACAAGTTAAATCACATCCATGATCGTATTCTAGGTAGCTACTCTAGAGTAAGCATTAGGGTTCATTTGGATAATAAATATCAACAATTCAACATTACACAGTTGGGGCTAATCCCTCATAACTATTTGAACCCTAAATCTAACAAAGAAATTTACTCAGACATACCTGAGAGATTCATAACATCGAGGTAATAATAGAGATTCATAGATTAGAAGATTGAACTTTTGGTTCTTGGAACAACAAATCTCTTTGTGTGTTTCTTCTAAATCCAAACTGAGATCGTTTTCAAACCCTAATCGAGTAAAACCCAAATCAGAACCGTACAACGAAGAAATCAAGATGCAACCTAATCTAAATCAAGAAAAATCAACAAGTTTAAGGCTTCGATCTACCTTGAGTACAAGAAGAAATGAAATCGCCAATAGGGTCGTTGAGAGTTTTTTTGTGAGAGAGAAACAAAACATTGATAATTATTTTTTATTTTTCCAAAGCCGTACACATTATTCCACCTATCCAATCGACGCATGCCACATCGATATTCAATGCGGCTGAGTTATTGAACTTTAAGGCTAAGTAAATGAATTTCACGGCTGGGTTATTGAACTTTAAGGCTGAGTAAATGACATTCACGGCTGGGTTATTGAACTTTATGGCTGAGTAAATGAAATTTGCGGCTGGGTTATTGAACTTCACGACTGAGTTATTGAAATGAATGTATGGGTTATTGTTCTATTAGACTGAGTTATTGAATTTCACGGCTTGGTTATTGAACTATATGACTGAGTTATTGGAATTTATAAGCTTATTGATTCTCTTACGACTGAGTTATGTTAAATTAAGGCTGGGTTATTGATAAACGATACAAGACTACATTAATGAATAGTAGCAAAATATGCCCACAAATAACACACAAACCACCAGATTCCTTACACATCGCACCTCTGATTTCGTCTTGATTCCTTCAAACTCTTTCTCCAACCGACCGAATTTAGCCCTGAGATCCGTCAAGTCTTTGTTCATGTCACTCATTACTAACTTCATATCGTCAACCTTTTCTACCAAACACTCATCAGCCCATTTGAATAAATGTCTATGCTTGCATTAATATAATCAGATCTCAGTAGCACGAAATGAATATATGGCAAATAAGAAAAAAATTTAACCTTATTATATCCTCTTGCACAACAATAGTACAATCTTCATGGATTTGTAACTGATCCGGATGTACATATCTCTGAGGCTGCACAACACCAACATTGTTTTGGCGTTCCTCTCTCCCCATTCGTACGTAGTCGGTTTACATTACCTAATGAGATAGTGTTAGATGAGGAAGAAAATTTTCTTTTAGAACCCTAATCCCAACTTTTTCTTTTGAAAAAGTTACTTTATTAAATCGTTATATAGAGTTGGACCAGGTATGGGTTAAAAATATTTTCAAGTTCCCGCATAAACATATTTTCAGTTTCCCGCCCGTAGGCTGAGTTATTGACATGTTACGGCTGAGTTAGTGTTTAGGATAATTTTATATTTTAGGGTTTAGGGTTAAGTATTTGAGGTTTAGTGTTTAGGATTTAGTGTTTATGGTTTAGGTAACACTATAAAATTCCAGAAATTACACAAATTCAGTTGAAAAAGATAATTATATGGTATACTTATATAGGGTTGTGTTCAACACCTATATAGTTACATAAGGTTTTAAGTATTTGTAAGACAACTTATACCTCAAGATAATGATCAATTCGAAACTTGTAAATTCAATGAAGTATACACATTCTGTTGATTATATATTCATCTAAAACTGATAATATTAATTTATAATAACTTTTTTAATTACATTTCCCAATATTAGGGTAGGTTTGTGGTATGGCTGAGTTATATAAAGCGAGACGGCTGGATTATAGAAACGATGCGGCTGGGTTATATTAAACTTTTTGATTTTAGGGTAGGTTTGTGGTATGGCTGAGTTATATAAAGCGTTACGGCTGGATTATAAAAACGATGCGGATAGGTTATATTAAACTTTTCAATTTTAGGGTCTGTATGAGTTATGGCTGAGTTATAGAAAGCGTTACGGCAGGATTATAAATATGATTCGGGTGGATTATATTAAACGAAAATCAAATACAAATCGTTCAAAGGCTACAAAGATTGAGCATACAAGTCATTTCCTCCTTCATTTTAGGATCTCCGCTGCCTTCTTCACTCGTATACCTTGAATTTTCTTATCATTTATCCCATCAAAAGTCACGCCAAGCGCTAAGCATTCCATAAACTTCAATGCATACACTCCACAATCGCCAACTTGGTTGTTTTGTGGAATGTATTTCCCTTTCCTCCTTCGGAACACAAACTGCTTCTTATTGGGTTTTCGGAGATTGGGAGGAATATTTTTGTTCAAAATCAAAGGTAGCATTTGCGTAAGAGGCTTAAATGCAGCTATAATTATCTGTTGACTTTCGGGTGTTACCTGTCCAATGGTTGGATCATAGCAGTCAATCTTCTCCTTAAGCAGATCCACGTGAAACCCCACCCAATGATCGCCTGAAGTTTGAAGCACTCCGTATAGGTGATCCACATCCTCATACCACTTCAAGTTTGTAGGACAGTCTTTGGGAATCCTACCGTTTATTAACTCTTCATAGCCATTACCTACAAATTTGAACCGCCTTGGATTTAGCTTGTACTGCTTGTAATCGTGAACCCATGCACTGAGAAACCAGACGTCAATTCTGGAACTGGTTGATTCCTGGGAAGGTAAAAAGAAGATGAAATATCTTGATCGCAAACCCTAGAGTATCCTCCGGTATCACAGCCTCGCAGAAGAAAAAGAGGTAAAAACAAAAGAACAAAAAACGATGCGTTTTGATTATATTGGCGTATACTCCAGATATAGGCTTTATGAAATAAACTAATTCAGACGAACGTAATCATAAGCCCAAATTAAATTGACACATAATAAATGAAACACAACGTATAGTCTTAGTGGACACGTGTCGATCCCTGGAGAAGCGACTTTGTGACCTGGCAGATGATGTGGATGGGTTAAGGGGGAAGGAAATATATCTTTATATAAATAGATAGATAGATAGATAGTCTAAGGTAAATGTCTAAAATAGCTAAAAAAAATACTTAAAACACTAAAACATTTGAAAATCTATCGGTTTTCTAACCAATTATTTAAGTCAACCTAATTTTTATGTTAGGATTAAGTATTTTTGCACACATTATTCAATTGTATACGTTGTATATTATTTTTATTTTTGATTTTTAGAGATCTAAATTATATATGAATTTAAAAATTTTAAAAATAAATTACATAGGTTTTCCGAATCTTGATCAAACCCGTAAAGATCTAAACCAAACTAGAAACTAAATTTATAAACATCCAAATAAAACAGAAATAATTAATCTCGTAATCCTGAGTTTAACTGAAGACCATATACAATGGGGGTGTTGAAACTGAGTTTCAACTGTTGAAACTCTTCCAACGAGGGTGTTGAAACATTGTGTTTATCTACGTGGATTCATCAAGTGTTCTAAAGTTTCAAATATTGAAAAAAAAATTTGTGGGCCTGCACTGCCACATGTTGCGTTGTGAGTAGACATGTTGGTTGTACATATTGCTTTTGATTTTTATCATCTCCCAATAATTTGAATGTGTTTTTAGATAATAATTTTCTTTTAAAAAATAATAAAAATTGTATCAAAATTTAAGATTATTTTTTTTTCTATAAAAAGAGACCACTCTCATTTCATTTGAATATAGAAAAATGTCATTTTCCTTATATTGTCGTATTTAAATATAATTTTTCTCAAATGGATACCAGTAATATTTTTTTAACACTCGAAATTCTTTTAATATCTAATTCTATTGTTTTTTTTAAAAGAAAAATAGGAATTAAAAGTTATGGGGGTAAGGTGTTGAATTTTTTTTAAAAAAAACCATTGTAGAAGTTTAAAATGAAGTGGGTGTTGAATAAATGAGGTGGAAGAAAGAAAAGATGATGTGGAAAGTTAAAAGATAAAAATTAGGGTGTTGAAAACAGAAAGGGTGTTGAAACCATTGTACATGGTCTAATGAATATCCATACACCCATCCCTAGTCATAGCTAAAAAAAAACCTTGGTAACAATTCTTTTTGTATACCAAGGGGCAGATCTACCCTATACACAACAGGGGCAGCTACCCACAGTGAAACGTATAAGTAGAGTAAATTATATCAAATAGACTGACCGCATACATGTGTGAATATTAATTTTATTCTTAATTCATGTTTACAAATCTATGAGTCTATGATCAGTTGTATTCTCTTATGCTAACATATTATATATGTATATTAAAGTTAAGGAACTGAGATCCTCATTGTCCAACCATCGATTATCAAATTTGAAGTATTTTGATTTCCTCGGAGGCTTTATGAGAATGTCAGCTAAGATCGGACGATGATCCATCTCCATAATCTCGTATACTTCACCTTGGTATGAGAGAACTTTTTATGCCAGTCTTCATGTCTGACACTCTTCCTGGACAGCATCGGACCATAACTCGTCCAGCTCGTTTTCCTGCCCACGATAGTATGTTCCCTGTAAAAGGAAAATCCTGCCTTCCACAATCGCTAAGCATTTGCCAGAAAGGTAAGAATGAATTGTCCAGGCATTGTCTTCCACCTTCCTTCTCCTCATGACAAGTAATTTCATTGAAGTCACCTATCATAAACTAGGGTCTAGTTCTTGTTGTTGAGAAACACGTAAGACGTTCTCAGACTAAATCTCTACGTTCTAGTACATGATCCCCATAAACAAACGTCATATAGACTTTTATTCCATCAATGACTGCCTCAATATAAAATCCATAAGACATAGAGGATGCTTTATCTGAGGTTTCGACAATGATTACAGGATCAAACAATAACGATCTCACAGCCCCGGTCACCGAATGGGAGGTCAAAGTGGCACTTTTTACGATGCATCCAGAAAAGGCCCAGGGCCAGATGGAAGGACAGCGCTATTCTATCAGAAATTTTGGGATATTGTAAAGGATGATTTTACTCTTATGGTTAATAAATTCCTGTTTAAAGGTACGTTGCCCTCTGGTCTAAATGATACCAACATATGTCTCATTCCGAAAGTTGATAAGCCAGATCAGATGGGCCAGTTATGCCCCACAAGTTTATGCAATGTTATCTACAAGATAATCTCTAAGGTCTTATGCTAGAGGATAAAGAAGGTTCTACAAGATAGGATTTCGGAAACCCAATCATCTTTTGTTCCATGCTTTAAGAACTAAACCGAGTGGACGCAACAGAAGGATGGTTATTAAAACAGATATGAGCAAGGCATATGATAGGATCAAATGGTCCTTCATCGAGGCTGTCATGAGAAAGATGGGTTTTTCAGAAATCTGGATAACATGGATAATGCAATGTGTAACATAAGTCAAGTATAAGGTCCTTATGAATGCTCAGCCAAGAGGGAATATTGTCCCAAAGAGAGGTCTGAGGCAGGGGGATCCTTTGTCCTTTTTCATATTTATTCTATGCACGGAAGCGCTCGTTAGCTTTCTAAATCATGCAGAGAATCAAGGGAGGATAACAGGGATGCGCATCACGCGTGCGTGTCCTTAGGTATCTCATCTTCTCTTTGCTAATCATAGCCTATTATTTTGTAAGGAGGAGCCCCGTGAATGTGAAGAAGTAATGGAAGTGGTCAGGAAATATGGACAAGCTTCAGGTTAATGCATTAACTTTGATAAATCCTCTTTACTCTTTGGTAAGAGAATCAGTCAAGACGTTAGGAAAGAGATTAAAGACACACTTGGAATTCAGAAGGAAGGAGGGATGGAAACATACCGAGGAATCCCAGAGGACATCAGTGGGTCAAAATGCAAAATGTTTTTTTCTCTCAAGGATAAGCTAAGGAATAAAGTAAATGGATGGACAGACATGTGGCTATCAAAACATGGCAACGAAGTTATGATTACGTCATACTGCTACCCCTCCCAACTTATGTAATGTCATGTTTCCTACTTTCGTTGGAGATATGTGAAAACCTTGCTAGTGCCATCGCACAGTTCTGGTGGAGTTCGAACCCTCCCAAAAGAGGTATACATTGGGTAACATGAGACAAATTATGCTTATCTAGAGAGGAAGGAGGGACGGGGTTCAGAATGATTCATGAGTCAACCTGGCGCTGCTGGCAAAGAAATTATGGAGATTGGTACAATACCCATATTCTTTGGTAGCTCGAGTCCTGAGAGGTCGATACTATAGATTGAGCTCGCCATTGCGTAAGCTTACTGTCAGTAGCCCATCGTATGCGTGGAATAGTATATCGGCATCACGAGCTTTACTATTGCTGAGAGTTAGACAGAAGATACATTTGGGCTATGAGGTGAAAGTATGGGAGGATCCTTGGATTCCTACTATACCAGCAAGATCAGCGTCCTCATCAGCACCGGTTTTGCATCCGAACATGAGAGTGAGTGATCTAATCAATTAAGAAACAAAGACATGGGATATTGGGCGGCTGGAGAACTATGTAGATGCTGCTGATATACCTCTCATAAGGAGTATGACCATAAGTTCAACACATCGCCGGGACACGTATTGCTGGAGCTATACAAGGAATGGACATTACACAGTTAAATCTGGATATTGGGTTGCCCGGAATATATTAACGAAGGAGGAGGAGGTTGAAGTTTGTGAACCCTAGCATCACAAAACTTCAAGCACACGCATGGAAGGTTAATGAACCTCAAAAGATATGCCATCTTATGTGGCAAATAATAACATGTCATGTGGCTGTTACAAGTACTTTAAACCATAAACATATGAGATGTGATAACCATTGTCCATGATGCGGGGAACCAGAAGAATCAGTTACTCATGCAATCTTTCAGTGTCCACCGGCGGTGCAAGCTTGGGCCTTATCATCAACGCCTACCAGCCCAACTATGTTTCCACTACAGTTCACATATGCGAATATGGACTATCTTTTCTGGAGGAAGAATGACATAATGGAACCGGACAGTGACCCTATCCTTGGCTAATTTGGTATATCTGGAAAGCTCGGAATGATAAGCTGTTTAGGGGAATTGATAGGGATCCATTGGAGCTAGCCTGATATGCAGAAAGTGAGTGCCAAGCATGGTTCCAAGCCAATGAGCACATTATATCACCATCTCAAGGAAACATAGACTATGAAAGCCTGGCCATAAGCCTGGGGAACGTATGTATGGTGGATGGTTCATGGACCTCTACTGCTCAGTTCAGTGGATGTGGTTGGGTTGGGAATGATAGTGTCTGAAATAGTTAGTTAATGGGATTGAGCAACTTTAGTAGAGTGGAGTCTGCTTTGCACTCAGACTTAGAAGCACCGCTGTGGGCAATGGAGAATATACTTCAACATTCACCATGTCAGAGCTTTGGAACTGATTGCAAGGAATTGATTGCGATGATTAGTAATCCCCATGATTGGCCAAGTTTCTCAATGGAGGTAGAAAAGCCCACAATGCTGCGGATATGCTTCCAAGAGTTCAAGATTTTCCATGTACCTAGAACTCAGAACATGGTTTCTGATTCTTGAGCTAAGATTGCGAGATCTTTTCATAGAGAGCTTTTGTTTGTTGGTTGTTCTACTCCGGTCTAGTTACCCAGACCACCTCAAGTTTGAATAATAGAATTACTGTTTGCTGCAAAAAAAAAAAACAATAACACATGTAAATAACAAAGATCAATCATTTAAATGAATAAAATGATAAAAACAATATTTATACATCAGTACTAAAATTAATATTTCTTCTTTAGCATCAAATTAGATGAAATTTTTATAAACCAAAATAGAGATCCCCATTTTCGATATTGTTTTAAGCCTTTTTAATTTCGATTTTGTTTCAAGCCTCCATAGTTTGAAGCTTCTATACTGTCTTTGTTTCAAAATAATAGACTTATAAGTTTTTCAAGGATGATTATATTAACATTTATTCAATATACCTCCTTTGTATAAAAAACAATAACTATAGCTCATTAAACAAAAAAAAATAATACTACAAAATACAAATAGTCATAGACATAAAATTACATTAACAATTTGCATAAGACTTTTAAAACATAACTTAAACTGAAACCAAAAAACATTATTAGAATAAACAGTTAAAATGTAACCAATAGCGGCCTAGGGTACAAGATAAGGAAGTATGTGCTTCCGGCCCTACTTAAATATCAAATATTTTGGCTTTTTTTTTATAACAAAAACTTCAGTAGAGTAGTTGGTTTAATGGTTAGTATTAATGTGTTTGTGGTGCTGGGTTCAAGGGTAGTTGTCTTCCATTTTTTTTTTTATATGTAAATAGTCAAAAAAATTTTTTTGCTTCCGGCTCACAATTATTCAGGGCCATACCTGAGTGTAACGCATGAATAATCAGTTATTATACGTATTTATGAAAAGAAAAACCACCACACAAATGTGAAATCTATTTATTAATATTTAGTTTACGGTAAAAAATAATATTTAAGTAAAATAACAATGCAACTGAATATGAAGGTAAAGAAAGTATAAATTAAATTAAGGAGTTATTTTCATCCTAGGGCAGTTTTAAGTTTTCTTTATTACAATACTAGGGCCGGCCCGCCCTACGGGCAGGATTCTATTTTCCTGTTATAATCACTTGTGTAGTTGTTGCTATATAATTTTGTCAGTGTATTAGTACGTCGGATGTGATTTATATGTATATATGACTGGTTTTATAGTTTTAAAATGGTGTATTGGTTCGTGTATTGGAAAACAATTATTTTGATATTAATTGCCGGAATCGTAAACTCCAAGTTCTTCGGCTGTTTCAGTCAGACTTCAAGCCACCAATAATAGGTATACATGTGATGTGAGCTTTGATGTTAAAACTTTGATAGAGTGACATATGAAAAATCGAAATGTGAATGGTATGTTTGGGGCCTTAATATTCTGTATGGTTTCTTGACCAAGTCGAGTACTCTTACCCAAATTAGCATATCACTAAGTGATCATGAAATCCAAGAGAAACATACATAGTAAAAAATTATTGTAAAGACTGGATAAAATGTGAGGTGCCAATTATTTGAAACTGATAGCTATTCAAAGCAAAACCAGATGAATGATAACCATGAAAATATTTCTAGGAATTATATGAAACATAATAAAGAGGACTACTTCAGTGAAGGATAGACCGGTTTGAGGCTACTTCGTCTGAAGGATATGCAAGAAATCATCCATTTGTTACAATTACTTCTTGTTTTAATTTATATAATAACATAAACTATTTAGTATAGTAGACACAAATTCAAGCTAAAATATTTGTGATACGAAATTCATTTAATTCATCTTGTTTCAGTATAATTGCTTTTTCATTCTACTACTATCATCAAATCCATACCAGAGACGAACTCATAAAAATTATAAAACAACCAAAATATAAGTCAAAGATCAGGACAAAAAAAATTCTAAAAAAAACCCCCATGAATGAGGACATCCAGACTTTAGGGGTTTTAATCACACTATTACTCTTTCTGTTCCATTTTAATTAATGTTTTAAAGATATATATTTTTAATTTAAATGATGTTTTCTGTAATATAAATGTACCAAAAGAGAGAAGACATGGAAAAAGCAACAAAAGACTATATGGAATAACATTTTGCAGGTTTAGAATCTACGTTAGGAGGATACATAAACTAAGTAATCAATATTAAGGATTAGAAGTCAAAAGAATTTGTTTATGGGACACTGTTAGAGTTATCTTTGCACAAGAACATTATAGAAGATCCATTTTTTGAGCTAGACAAATTTAATTTCTCACATTTATACAAATGGTGTCTTAAAACATTGTTTCAAAGATAAGAAATAATAGTTGTCAAGATTAATTATAATTTTTTCATAGAAAATATGTCTATAAAAATCTATGTATCAAACTAAAAACAGAAAAAAAACAATAATAATCTAACTTCTAATAGCATATTAAAAACTTGATATGAAAAAACAGCTCCAATCATAAAACGACCAAATGATCCAAAGATCTTATACAGCGACATCCGCGAGCAGTTTCCAACACCAATTTTTTGGTGATCCCTTAAAACCTATTCACAATATTCCCCTCTTTTCCTGCGAAGAGAACCTGTTCATATCTAAGTTCATCGTATCAAGCAAAAAAAAAGATGAAAACAGGAACAAAAGAAGCATGAGTGTGTTACCTTTAAGAGAAAGTGAAAAGAACCCATGATGTTATTGACCCTCTGAAACAAAAATAGATTCACCGATGTTGATATGGGCTTGCCGGCTTGGTATTCTCTATTAAAATTAGTTAAACAGATTATGAGAAACAAAATAAGCAGGCTTTGTTCTCTATTTTTACTTTAGCTTCAGCTTGCCTTTCCATAGCTACCCTTACTCCATTAAGGCATGATATTCCCTGGCAACATAACACTTGTACTTAGAGTTAAGCAACCAAAATTCAGCCAAAGAGAAATACAAAATGGGTCACTTGTCGCATAAAAATGCACTCAAGACCCTAATGTTTTGCAGAAACATTGATGACTTCGTGAAAGAATGATTCTGAGTCAAAACCATAATGTGCTTCTGTAATATGCAATGCATAAACTGTATTCTCCAGTTTCACTTTAAAAACTCTTATCTAATTAAAATAAACTCAATCTCAAGCCTCGCAATGGTTAAAAGAACCCAAAAACCCTAAACAAACTGCTGTCCTAGGTACTAACATGACATCATAGACCCTCATGCACTTGTTAAAAACGTTTGGAGACCCAAATGAGACTCATTTTGTGAATTACAAGACATCAAAGTTGAGTTTATAACGATGTGGTGGAAGGGTGAGACACTTAAATCAATGCTTATTATGGCTGCCCTGACAACGCCCAAGTGAAGTTTCGGAGAGCAGTGTGCTCCTAGACAAAATACATGGTGTTATGTTTGCAAGGGTAAAAAGTTTGAGTCCACATTAGCAAAAACTAATCAAGAGTTTTTTTCTGAATTCTCCTAACATTAAGGCACCATACAACTTACAGTCATGCTCAGGATGAAGATAAAACGAATTCCACATCTTTAGAAATCGGTCTGCACATAAGCGAGTATAGATTAAAGCCATAATAACATAACCAAAAAAGAACCCAACAAAAAATAGCAGAATATGTGCATATGGGATAAGTGATTCCTTTTTAATAGAGAATGTAACATTACCATTAATCAAAAACCGTCACTCATACATACCAATGATATTACTGTTCCATTGAGAAGCACTTAGAAGGTGCCAAGATTAACTCAGAGCCAGAGACTGGTCGAACCTGGTCTCGTTTCTCGTAGTGTAGAAGGAAACATATGAACTTCTCTATTTACAACCTGCAACACATCCACCACAAACCTATACTTAGAGAAGTCTACTCAAGATAATGTTACATTTGCAATCTCATCATGATGATTCAAATAGTATATGATCATTGATCAATCTACCTTCCAGCTCCAGATCTATATATATATATATATATATATATATATATATATATATATATATATATATATATAAGATTAGACTTTTTTCTTTACTCCCCTACACCTAGAATCAGCCTTTAGATATTCTGATTTAAGGAATTATCTTCCGAAAAGAATTACACTTACAACTTCTTTTCTTTGGATTTTCTAGAGCACCCCTTGTTCAATATGGCATTGCCGGACATATGGTTCTTGAATCTTACCTGAAACATATATGTAACAACGTCTTGTTATGTACTGAATCTTTACACCTGTGACCTGCCTAAACCTATAACATGTATCATGAAAATAAGATGGAATAATCAGATATAAAACCTCATCACCGTCCTTCATGCCATAACTTCCGATGCACTTCGTATCAGTGATTAGCTTCTGACCCCCATAATACAAGCAGAAATGTCCCACATGTGTGACCTTCACCATAGAATACGCTTGTTTGAAATTTACACTAACCATAATAAAAGAGAAACATGTAACTAAAGTACCATGAGATCTTGGAAGGTCACTTCTTCGGGACGTGGCTGAAAGCAGTCTCTATGGCTAGCTTGAGATCTCTAACAGTTGTCGAGCTCGTTTCATTAACATCTTCACGTAGTAAAGATAGATTAAAATCGGAGCTAGCCAAGGATTATTGATAAGTACAGACCAGAACTAAAATTAATATGATAATGATGCATGTACCGAAGGATGAGCCATCTAGACATTACTGCATTATCGAAACCGGAAGCGACATCCATTGAATGACATCAAGATTTGAATCAATAAAGTAACAAACTTGATACAAACCTCAGCAACTTGAATGTTGATGGAGTATGGGTTCTCTTTTTAAAGCTGCACAACACCAGCTTTCCTCACGATCTTCAGCTCATCATCGATCATCTTTGAAGATTGAAAACAATAAGCATTAGGAAAGAAGATATAGGCCTTATTCATTACTCATTAGTGATGAGTAAACACAATCGATCATCTCTGTTTAAGACACCGGCCGTTTCTGATTTGAGGCGACCAAAGAAACCAAGAGTCGTGGAGAAGACAACACTTTTAGGTCACCAGTAAAACGTAAACGGGCCAGGAATAATGAACTAAAGACCAACAATAAAGGTAATGAAACAGATTCATTAGAGGCCCAATTCGGGTGTCCACGTGGACTTAATGACGTGGATCCGACGTGTCACCCTTGAGAAGGAGAGAATCTTTGTTTTATATAATAGATAAGTCAATTATTGCTCCTAAGGTAGTTTTCCAACTACAAGCTAACTATTGCACCTAAATGGGTCCCACAATTTTCAATCTCATTTTTCTTCTCTCTCTTTTACTGAGAAATAATTATAGTGGCAAAAAAAATCTCAAGAGAAAATCTGGAAACAATGATTTTAATGGTAAAAGAGAAAAAAATGAATAAGTTGATAAATCGTCACTTTTGTTCAAACTCTTACGATTAAAACCATGAATTAGGATTGAAAGCTATCACATCTAGGTAAAAATACATAGAAAAACATATTAAGATTGCAAAGAATCATGGAAAATAGGTGTGATAGACATGAATTAGGGTTTCTAGTCGACAATGGCTAAGAAATGAGGTTATTTTCATAATTTTACGTCATTAATGAAAAAATAAACGTCGTGTGTACATTACATTCAAACTGTACATATGTACACCGAATTTTGTATTATACATCAATGTGATTGTGTACACAATTTTTTTTTTGTAGGTGTTCTATCTAAATAACTTAACCTTTACGTACAACTTCATGAACTCCAGATAATATTAACAGCATGTACATGTGAATATTTTTTCCTTCCTTCCCATGTACACACAGGGTCATGACATCCTCTATATCTAACTGAACTCCAAATATCATCGTTCACACCTGTTTTAAGAGCTTCTGATTAGTGTGTGTGTGTTTTCATATTAGCTTCAAGGTAGGTGTTAGATTGATTAATTTTTGGTTGTTTTACATATATATATATATATTATCATATTTACCGTACACATGTACACATCCATATTTATCGTACACATGTATGCTATTATACTTTATCGTACACATGCACAGTGAAGATGAAGATGACAATGATAATGGTGATGATGTTGATGCTCCTAGGGCAGGATGATATTTGAGTTCAGTCAGATATCAAGGATGCCCCGAACATGTGTATACATGGGAAGAAGGAAATAAAATTCACATGTACATGGTATTAATATTAGCTTGAGTTTATGAAGTCGCAGAGGCTTAGTAATCTAGATAGAAAACCTTAAAAAAAAACCATAAATGTGTACACAATTACATTGAGGTATAATACAAAATTAGGTGTACACATGTACTGTTTGAATGTAATGTACACATGACATTTTGTTTTTCATTAATATTGCAAAATTACGAAAATAACTTCATCTTCTTCCTTCGCCATTGTCGACCATAAACCCTAATCTCTGCCTATCTTGCCTATTTTCCAGGATTCTTTAAATTCTCAACTTGTTTTTTATGTATTTTTACCCAGATGTGATAACTTTTACTCCTAATTTATGGTTTTAATCTTAAAATTTTGAACAAAAGTAATTTTTTGGTTTCTAATTTGTTGAACGATTTATTCTATCAACAATATAGTTTGACATATCTCAAAAGATAGATTGAATAATGAAGATACTGATTATAAACATATATTTTTAAATGTTTTTATAGAAAACACAACATTCATTTTACAAAAACAAATAAGGAACTCAAGAAGAAGAAACAAAGAAGATGATGCATGGGATCCACTTGTTTTGGTTTGCTAGGAAAAATGGTTGAAAATTAATAGCGCATAGGCTAGTTTAATTTGTTTGTAACAATGAAGTGGATTTGGTTAAACAAAACTATTCTATTAACAGTAACTGTCTTATTATGATAATAAAAACTTGAAACTGTTACTGAATGTAATATTTTCTAAATTAAAGTGGTACCATATGTCACCATTGATCGGGAATACTCTCTATCCCTAAAGTGTCAAAGCCCTAAAGAGTCGATTTCATAGTGGGTATATCTCATATTTACTGATTTTTAGAGACGCAAGGGAGATGATTGGACCGTAGTGACAACAAAGATCTAATCAGTCAAAATGTTTATGACCACTTCTGAGATATACATGTAAGAAGGAGAAGACATGCAAACAAGAAGGTAATGGAAAAACTAAATTTAAACATAAAAAAATTAAGTCAGAGAAAATATCAGCAATCAAAAGAGTAAAAACTGGAATTAACAACGATAAACATAATCCGAACAATGTTTGAACAAAAAACAAACAGAAGGATGAAACTATTAAAATATTTCATTTAGTTAACAAGGGTTTTGTGAATCATATATGTGTTGGGTTCAAAATCGGTATGACAGAATCAATAGCCAAAACTTCCCGCAAAAAGATAAAAAAATATACGTTTTATAAAACTCGAGAAGTCGTTCTATAAAACCCAAGAAATCGTTTTATAAAACTCGAGAAGTCGTTCTATAAAACTCAAGAAATCGTTTTATAAAACTAGAGAAATCGTTTTATAAAACTCGAGAAATCGTTTTATAAGGCTCGAGAAATCGTTTTATAAACCCAAAAGAGATTTATAAACAAAGGAAATCCGCGGAAAACTCGGAAGATCGTTATCTCGGAAGAACGAAATAAACGTCGATTACGCGATCGTCCGAGTTAAGCACAAAACCGCAAAAAAACCGAAACCGCCGTAAAACGCGAGCTAGTCCCAGCACGACTAGCTCGCCGAACGGCGAGCTAGAAGTCCCCCGGGTAGCTCGCCGTACGTCGAGCCGACCATCCCGAGCCTCGATCTCCCAAGTCCACGATTCAAGGCTTATGTCCTTTGACACGATCATGTCCCGAACCACGGTCGAAATGTCTCCTGTTTCATCTCGATCCATGTTACCGTTCGAATTTTACGATAAAAACCGTAAAACTTTGTTTTCTCGAAAAGAACTCGAGGAAATCGTATAAAACGACAACGTTTAAACGAAACAGCGAACATTGCCTAAACTATACGATTTATTCGAGATTTTGCATAAAAATCGTAAAAACGCGTTTTTAATAAAAACGTCGAGTGAATCGTAAAAACAGCAACGATTAACCGAAAAACGAACGTAACTAAACTGTACGATTAACTTTGGGAATTGATTAAAAACAGCATCGGATCAGGAAACGATCTCGTACAAAGTCGCAAAACGGATTTATCGTAAAACAGCTCGGAAGGTCCTAAAACGCGATAAAAAGCCCATCTCGCGATCTTAACGAAATCTAGCCCGAAGATACGATAACGTTTTGACGATTTACTAACTATATATAATAAGGTATTTCTCAAAGTCAAGTTTCTCGCTTGTTTCTTTAGAAACCTTAGGGACTTCTAGATACTTCCTCCAATAAACGCACAAACAAATAGTAAGAAGCTTCGAATACCCTTTACCGAGTTTGGTGGTTGAGCCATCCTGACGGACGAGCAGCATCAATTGAATCGGCAGACACAAAGACGAAGACAGAGACGAGCTAACATGTAAAAGAACGAGAGTTCGTGCTATTGTTTATCAAACTTTTCATCGCCCAGGAGAGCCTCTTGCTGGGGATTCCTTTGATGAGTCCGCTTTAACCAAAAAGGGGGTGGTTCGGCTACCGCTTTCGTCAAAGCGGGTCCTTGGACCAACCATCGCCAGACATACACGCTTTCTTGGTTTGATGAGTGAGTAACAACTTCTGAGTTGACTTGGAAGAAACCATTATGGATTGTTGTAGTTGTTTTTGTCTTGGGCCGAAGAGAAGGAACATGGGAATTAGCACCATTCCTATGAGTGTTTTTGTCTTGAAGAGCCAACAAAGGGAGGCGCTATTGCCCTCATCAATGAATTATGGAACATCATAACAACGAAAAGGAATGAAACGGCCGCAAATAGTAAATGAGAGGACCTTAGCACTTTTGGTTATGGAGTGATTCATCTCAAATTCCCGGCAAAGAAAAAAGGGATCCGCCTCGAATCGCAGTCTGGTCAGCGCATCTGTTTTGGGTACAGAGGGCCATAGGTTTGAATCCTGTCACCTTGATGTCTTTTTGGGAAACATGGGTATCGAAAATCTTAAAAACCCGTGGGTTCTAAACCACCCTCCCTAGGTGTAAGATAATAGGGCTTGATGCCTAGCGGCTTCCTTTTACGGGGAGCAAAGAGAGAGAGAAAGAGATTAGCCACTTGCGCCAGAATTGATAAATCTAGTTAGTAGGGAGATGTTGGCACATTTTTCTCATCCATTCCGCCCGCCCGTACAGACGCGGCGCCCTTTTTCTAAAAACGATATTTCTTCTCTTCGGCCCGAGCTGTATGAGGCAGAAACTCGTCAGGCACTCCAGGACCCGCAAACGCTCATGAGCTCCCTCCGAAAGTGTAGATCGCGAGTGGTCTATTGGGGGTGGGCCCCGGAGTGATCAGCGAAGCCTGCTTGACCAACGGGAAAAGCCAACAGACTAAGGGAAGAAGGTCTCAGATCACTGTAGTTCGAGCCTAGAAAATTGAACACATTGATTCCGCTCGTTCCCGTCCTTCGCTTCAGGGCCTGCCCCTCGGTGTGGTCAGTACTCAATCACGCCTAGCTTACTTCGCTAGCAAAGCAGCACATCCCTTCACTCGAGACGACCCTTCGAGCATAAACAGATAGAACCAGACATAAAAAAGGAGCTATCTGCCTTGTCGAGTGGCAAAGTGATTGCAGAAGGAAGATAAATGTCAAGTTTAAAGATAAATGTCAAGTTTGAAGATAAATGTCAAGTTTGAAGATAAGTAGAAGATTTCCGCGGGAAAAAAGGAAAGATGAACACAAAAGGAAGATTCTCGATAAACTCGAATATGGACGAAATGGAAGGACCAAACAGCCAAGGAAGGGAGTATATAAGCAAGAGACATAGGGCAGAAGCAGAGACACGTTTTTGAGAGCTTTCACCACCAAACTTAGCATTTAGGAATATTTCTGTTTTTGTTATCAAGCTGCGTCTCAACTAGGGTTTTCGGTCTTAGACTACTAGAGTTAGGGATTTCGCCGACGGCTCACGCAGCTAAGGCCACTCTCGTTGTAACCGTTCTTACGCAAATTCGGAATAAGATCCTACTTGCCTTCAATCTCGTTTTTTCTTACTTTAATTTTTATTTCATCGTTTTCATAATTGTCGTTGTGCGGTTCCGCAGATAGCCGGGACCTTTAGTAACTTAGGGTTTACTCAAAGTTCCCTAATTTACGATTTCTTGACTGTAGGAGAATTTCGGTTCCCACAGTTTGGCGCTAGAAGGAGGGGTGGTTGGATCTACAAACTCAACATGCTCAACGAAGAAACGATGACGATGACTGGTGACATGCACTGAAACCGCAACATGCTCCACGAAGAAACGATGACTGGTGACCAACAAACTCGCGACGAACGCGACAACTTTAATAAAACACCACCACCACAGGATGCGCCTGCGGCCAACGCTACAAACGCTAACGCCGAGACCATAGAAAATATGTTCTCCGATTTTAACAAAAAATCGGAAGAGCAGGAGAAGCTCATTGGTTCACTCGTAAAACGGGTCGAAACCCTAACTGCGAAAACCAGAGCAATTCGCCCCCGCGGAACTATTAAATTCCGTGGAAAGATGCTCGATTTCGCAACTCTTATGGATCGCCCCAGAACCAAGCAGGGTAAATTACCAGAGAAGGATTCCGGAAAAGATAACCCTGACGCGACACTAAACGAATCGGAAAAATCTCCTACTTCGCGAACATGAGACCGAGGGAAACGACATCGAAAGGGTCAACCTGGAAACGAGCGACCAAGCCGACTCGTCAGACGAGGACGCTGACGTCCATCCTAGGAAGATAAAAACTCACAGCCCTCCCCCAGAGTCTTCTCCTGAGCGTTCTCTTACTGGAGACGAGGAGGAGCTCTACTTTGCGCGATACGCGAAAACTGCCGAGGAGCAATCTCCGGTTACTCGCAGAAAACGCCGACGAGGTCGGAAAACTGCTGGCGACCTGACGGAGATTCGCGATCTTCGCGAGTACATCACTAAAACGGCCACAGCGGTAAAAGCGGTGAAATCTCAGATTCATCACGCTACCAGCGCCGCACCAGAAATCGATCGGCTGCTATACGAATCTCGGAAAACGCCATTCATGGCTCGCATCACCGAGGTCAAGCTACCCGATCCCGGGAAACTTAAGGTGCCAACTTACGACGGGACGTCTGATCCCAAAGCGCACCTGAAGGCTTTCCAGATCATGAAAAGGACGCAGGCTACTGCCGTCTTTTCGTCGAAAACCTAGAAGGAGCAGCGCTCGAGTGGTTCACCAAACTTAGGCGGAACTCGATCGGAAGTTTCCGCCGACTCGCTGTGGGAACCGAAATTCACACTTGTCGATTTCCGTTAAATAAGGAAACTTAGGAAAACCCTAATTTTCCAGAGGAACCAGATCTCTGCGAAAGCCAACGACAAGTAACCAAATAAATGCAGAAAAATATGAAAAACATAATAAAACGAATTTATAAAGAAAGTCTATCTTATTTCCGATTCGCGTAAGAGCGTTGCGATCATTACAAGGAATTACAAAGGCTTTGGCCGCAGGGGCCATCAACGAGTTACAAACATAAAACCCTAGATCTAGTCGAGTCGCAGCTCGATAACGAAAAACGGAAAAAGATACGAAAAAAGGTTTGAATGATTTCGGACTGAACCTTATGAAAGGCTGCCTACGTACCCCTTTCGGGGATCAAGTCGAACGTAGTTCAGTTGATAGAGCTGGACAATAGATCGAACTGCCTGGGCGAGTTCGTCTAGTAATTGAGCGCCAGTCACAGAAACCGAACTTGTCGAGAAAAAGCCTGAGTTTCTAAGTGCGGAAAATTCTAAATCTAGAAAAGTTGTGAAAGTCTCAGATGAGAGCTCTGGATTTCGTCCCCCTTGCTTCTGCCCTAGACCTCTTATTTATATACTCCTTGCCTTGGCCATCCGGTCTTTCCATTTCGCCCAGATTTGACTATATCGGGAATTTTCCATTTTTCTCGATCCATCCTTTTCTTCCGCAGAAATCTTCTATTTATCTTTAAACTTGCCTTTTATCTTCGAACTTGACATTTATTTTTCCTTCTGCGAGTAAACCGTCAAAACATTATCGAATCTTCAGGTTAGATTCCGTTAAGATCGCGAGATGGGTTTTTATCGCGTTTTAGGTCCTTCCGGACCGTTTCACGATAAATCCGTTTTCCGATTTTTACGGGATCGTTTCCTGATCTGACATCGTTTTTAATAAATTCCTAGAGTTAATCGTAAGGTTTTACGATTTATTCGACTATTTTATTAAAAATACGTTTTTTACGATTTACTCGACGTTTTTATTAAAAACGCGTTTTTTTATGATTTCAACGAGAAATCTCGAATAAATCGTATAGTTTAGGCAATGTTCGGTGTTTCGTTTAACCGTTGCCGTTTTATACGATTTCTTCGAGTTCTTTATCAAGAAAGCGAAGTTTTACGGTTTTTATCGTAAAACACGAACGATAAGTCGGATCGAGATGGAACGTGACCGTGTCGTAAGTTTTGAGTCGGGAATGCGGGAGATCGGGGCGCGGGATATCCGGGAAATCTCTAGTTCGCCCATCTGCGAACTAAGCCGGGTCGGATTAGTTCGCCAATGGGCGAACTAGTCGAGTGCTTCCTAGTTTGCCCATTGGCGATCTAAGCTGGGCCAGCTTAGTTTTCCAATAGGCGAACTAGTCGTGACTAGTTTGCGTTTTACGGCTATTTCGGTTTTTTGCAGTTTCGTAAAACGATTCTTCGAGTTTTATAAAACGATTCTTCGAGTTTTATAAAACGATTCTCGAGTTTTATAAAACGATTCTTCGAATTTTATAAAATGATTCTTCGAGTTTTATAAAACGATTCTTCGAGTTTTATAAAACGATTCTTCGAGTTTTATAAAACGATTCTTCGAGTTTTATAAAACGATTCTCGAGTTTTATAAAATGATTCTTCGAGTTTTATAAAATGATTCTTCGAGTTTTATAAAACGATTTCTCGAGTTTTATGAAATGATCTTTCGAGTTTTATAAAATGTATTTTTATTTTTACTTTTGCGGATACTTTTAGCCATTGATTCCGTCGTGACCGATTTTGACACCAACAGTTAGCCCCCCAGCTCGTAAGAATCTTGAGCCTTTAGGGTAAGGTTCTTGCGAGTGCTTAACCAGTTTTAGTTAAGTTAGGCGGAATTAATGGTCGGAAAGGTCCGTTGAAAGTGATCTTTCCACTTTCCAGGGAGCGGAAGGTGTTTAAGATTAGGGCTGCGCCTTGTGAAGGCTGCCTACGTACCCTTTTGAGGGGATCAAGCTTTTCGTAGTTCGTTTCGGAATTAAGGTTCGTATGACCTGTTTCCTAGCAAGACCTTTACGGTCTAGTTATATGTCGTGTAGGAATTATCGAGCATATTGATGTCGATGGCATCCGGACCTTTGCCAGCCTTGAGACTAGCCTCGTAGGCCGTTTGGTCTGGCCGAGCGTGGCTGTTATAGTTTTCGGACTGGCCGTGTGCGGATCTGAGTCCCTGCCACTTTTGCGGCTTTATTAAAAATCAGTTTTTGTTTTTAAGAGCGTGTTTTTATTCGTATGAATGTAGTGGGAAGATTATTAGTTGATATTGAGGGAGGTCCATGAGTTGTCGTCTCGCATTCCTTTTTCCCTTAGTGTATCGCCTTGTTCGTTTGCCCGTTTTAGGATGTTTAGTAAATCGAGTGAGCGTTTAGATATAGACGAAGAGACATGCCTTTAGGATCTTGATTCATGCCTTGAGACGTTAGCGACCAGTGTGCTGGGTTTAGGGCAAGACCTAGGTTTACTTTCGGATTGAGGCTATGCGATGACTAGTCGGCTTTCGTTTTGCCTGTTGCGATTTTAACCTGATTCCATACCGATTTAGAATCCGNAAGAGACATGCCTTTAGGATCTTGATTCATGCCTTGAGACGTTAGCGACCAGTGTGCTGGGTTTAGGGCAAGACCTAGGTTTACTTTCGGATTGAGGCTATGCGATGACTAGTCGGCTTTCGTTTTGCCTGTTGCGATTTTAACCTGATTCCATACCGATTTAGAATCCGCGATAGGTTCTCGGCTTATACGATTCGTCGGGTTGGAACCGAGCATCTCACCGGGAACAATTTCTAAGTTGCCCGGAAGTGCTGACCAAAAGTCTGGATTTCTTTTATAGCGCTATTACCCTTGTGTCGGGTGTTCGAGAGCTATCTCTGCGAGATAACTTAAGTTTGTTTAGGACTGTTGCGAGTTTGTTGTGATCAGCAACAAACTTTTTAAGTGATAGATGTTTACGTTGTTTTGGCCTTCGCGAAGGATACGTACGTTAAAAAGTTTTGCGTAATTTTATAGTCGCGGACGGACTGTTAGGTCTTCCAAGAAAATGACTATTTCGAGGAAAGTATTTGTGTCGAAAAACTAAACTTCGGGCGTCTGCGACGTCTTGCAGTGCCGAAAGTTGGTTTTTATTTTATATGCCGCGATTCGTGTTCGGAACGTTTGCGCAGTGTTGCGAGGGTTTTGTCTTAACCCTTCTTTGCAGGAACACTTTGGTTCGTTTGCGTTTATTCGCAATTAAAACTAACATTCCTGTTTGGATGTTAGGTAGTTTTATGATTTGTGCTAGAGCAATTAGGACCGAGAGGTCGCGTAAGAATCTTCCCCGAAACGAAGGGTTTTTCGCTACGGTGCTCTGTGAAGTGTTGACCTTCCGAGATTCGTACGGCTTTAGGAGCTCTGGTACGAGTGTTTTCTTATACGTCGGATTTTGTAGGCAACTTGCTTCGGGAGTAGAGTGAATCGCGAGAATACAGAACTTAGCCGATCTTTCACAAGTTTGCATTATCCGTTGAATGTATTGGCTTGGCGCGAAGGTTGTGTTCAGCCGCACAGCCAAGGTCATATTTGGTAGAGGATTAGACCGCGACACTTTTGTGCTATCGAAAAGGTCGAGTCGGTTTGTAAACTTGGCATTGAAGTGAAGCGCGCTCGGACAATAGCCAAGTAGCCTTTGTCGAGCTTGATATGCCAAGTATGCCCGTGTTTATAGAAAACGTTTTTCCGTTGTAGGTTTGATTTATACGGTGAAAGTTTCGTATAAAATTTTCTTTGTATGGAAGTTGTTTTTTGTTTTTACTCGATGGAGACAGATCCTAAGAAGCTCGATGCAGAGCCCATGCGGAGTCGTTTGCGGGGCGATCTCATTCTCGGATGTAAACGAGAGGAATGAGAGCGGATGCTCGTGAACCGATGGGCTAAAGAGTGAGATCTTTCAGATCGTGTCGCGAGGAGGAAAAGTTTAGATTGGCCGCCCAGTGCCGGATCGTATAGCTTGGTTTTTGCTATAAGGAAAGTACTTTTCGCAAAACCTGTTACGTTTACTTTTGAGAGTTACTTCGTTATGACATGATCCTGACTATACGAAGGATTTCTCACGTAAGCAACGGGCGATGAATTTAGTAAATCAACGCGACGCATTAGGTTAACAATGTTTCTGCAGATTTTTCGAGAAACATTTCCG
This sequence comes from Eruca vesicaria subsp. sativa, assembly GCA_932364175.1. Classification (NCBI taxonomy): domain Eukaryota; kingdom Viridiplantae; phylum Streptophyta; class Magnoliopsida; order Brassicales; family Brassicaceae; genus Eruca; species Eruca vesicaria. The sequence goes on along the minus strand of CAKOAT010068266.1, from coordinate 77,311 downwards.
CTTAGTTTTTGATTCTTCGGTGATAGTTTTTTCGGAGTCACTCGTGGAGTTTTACCAAAAGTTATTTCACCGAGATCTGGTCGCAAAATTTTTTAGGGGTTTCTCGGGCGGAATGAATCACATGATCAGCAATAGGACCAGTCAGCGAGAAGGGAGGACGTGTTCTCTATTGCTGCTTTGTGTTCTCGATCTTTCTTTCGCCGCAAATGTTCTTGACATTATTCCGTGACTCACTTGGTTTGACGGAAAATGAGATCAATGCTTTGATGCCTAAAGATTTCGATTCTTATACTTGTTTTATCAAGTTTAAGAAGATCTTTATGACTTCGGCAAATAATCGAGTTTCGCTCTGAAGTTTCGCAGAGATTTTCTAACCGCATGATTGCGACGAGAGATGCCGTATNACTTGGTTTGACGGAAAATGAGATCAATGCTTTGATGCCTAAAGATTTCGATTCTTATACTTGTTTTATCAAGTTTAAGAAGATCTTTATGACTTCGGCAAATAATCGAGTTTCGCTCTGAAGTTTCGCAGAGATTTTCTAACCGCATGATTGCGACGAGAGATGCCGTATATTCCTCGAGATTATTTCCCAGACGGTTTGGATCAGTCTTTAGCGCTTAGACGATTTTTAGATTGTCGTTTCCTTTTGGGATGATTTCGACGAGGCGTTGCATCGTCCGAATATTTTTCCGCCTATTTTAGAAAGCGTTTTCTTGATGCGAGGAAAAATGTTTGGAGAAAGAAGAAAAACGAGTTTCGTTCCAAGGATTGGGATGATCGACAATCCGAGTCGATTAAAGACCATGGTGGATCAGAGATGATTTGGAGTATGTCTGATTTACGAAAACTTCTAGGAGCGAGTCGGTTTTAAGAAAACGTCAGCGTCTCTAGCTCCCTTTTTTTAGGAAATAAGTACGTTTGAATGCGTGGCGATCGTTTCTCGGTTATACGAGAGGTTAGATCGTTTGCGAGTTATGCCTGAATGGTTAGAAAACAACAAATCGAGATAGACAAAAATTGCTTACGACTTAGCATGCTAGACTTTTCTCTAAATTCTAAGTTCTCTAGGTTTCACGGCAGTTTACAAGACGTTTTCGTTTCTTGCCTACGAGAAATTAGAAGTCTAGTAAATTTTTCAAATCGGACATACCTTAGTTTCATGGATGATTTGGGATAGTCTATTCTTCGTTCTTCGTCTTTTAACTTACTGGTCTTCGACGAATTGTCGGCAAGAGTATCGGAGCGGGGAGAAGACTTAATCATCGGAGCTCATGTTCTTATTACTTCGTACTGCTAGTTTTATTTGACCGACTAGGTGCGCTTTGTATATCGGAAAAATCAATCACGCGTTTATGATTGGATGTTTTCGATAGCGTGGCAGAGTTTCGTAAAACCGGATTTGGTCTAGAGAGTTCAGATTTCTTGTATAGTTTAGGCAACTTTAGTGTTAAGTCAACCGTTGCCGTTTTAGACGATCGATTCGAACTTATACGAAGAAACAAGTCTTTGCGGTTTTTTCGTAAAATCCCGATGGCAATTCCAATTGAGACGAAACGAGAATCAGCGTGATCAAGACTCGAGAGAGAAACTCGAGGATTTGGTTCAGCTCGACGCAAGGCAAGTCGGGCGAACCCTTTCAGCTCGTCGTGTGGCGATCTGGATTGCAAGAACCCTTGGGGCGAAGTCAGCTTCTCTTGGGCGAGCCAGGCGCTTGGGTCAGCTCGCTGTATAGCGAGCTAGCTAGCTCTACGTTCGGCGAGCTAAGACGCTTGGCGCGGGTGATCTCGATTCGTCGAGTTGACTTGTTTTTGTTGTAGAATCTCAACGGAAAGTCTGATTGAGACGAAACGAAAAGCATCTCAATCAAGATTCGAGATGGAGAATGTTTCGATCCATCGAGCTTGTACAACTTGCCTAATGGTGAGTCGGCGAGCACAGTCCCGATTCATCAAGCTATCTTGTTTTCGTGGTAAAACCTCAACAAAAACTTTGATTGAGACGAAACGAAAAAAGCAGTGCGATTATTGTTTAGAGTACGGTCCGGCTCACCATAGCTATGAGTTGGATTGTGCGGACCCTCGGGAAAAATTCAGTGCCTCTGGGACGAGGTGGAAAGCCGGTCAGCTCGCCAAGATGGCAAGCTAGGTTGCTTGGCCAACTCACCGTCTTTTCGGCTGGATAGTATTACCCGATTCTATGAGTAGCCTAAGGTTCTTCCACGAGCAACCTAGGGTTTTGTCGCGAATAACCTAGGGTTTTTCCGCGAGCAACCTAGGGCTTTCTCCGCGAGTAACCTAGGGCTTTCTCCGTGAGTAACCTAGGGTTTTTCCGCGAACAACCTAGGGTTTTGCCGCAAATAACCTACGGATTTTCCGCGAGTCACCTAAGGCTTTCTCCGCGAGTAACCTAGGGTTTTTCCGGGAACAACCTAGGGTTTTGCCTCGAATAATATACGGTTTTTTCCGCGAGTCACCTAAGGGTTTTTCTGCGAACAGCCTAGGGTTTTCCGCGAGTATCCTAGGATTTATTTCGCGAGTAAGTTACGATTTGTTCCGCGGTTTCTGGTAGAGCAAGTTTTATTTTTCCGAAATGTTCTCGGAAAACGTCTTTTGCTTAACGCGGGAGATTTGTCCAACTCAGAAATAAGAAAAACACTATGGGGTTTGATAGATTTTATCGTTGCCCTTAGTGATCTGAGATAGAAATCGTGAGCTTGTTTAGTTGCTTTTTCCCTGGCGAAGAGTCGCGATTAGGTTTTCGATTTTGTTGAGTACTACAGCGTTTGCGCGAGCGTTGGCTGTAGGAGCAGTCGCTGCTGGAGTTGTTTTACCAGCGTCTTTTTGCGAGTTGCGACTTTGTCTTTCATACATCCAGACATCGTTTTGGTCAAGCGTTTTGCGGCTATGAGTAAGAGTAATCCGACCCCCCTCCTNCCTTCTAGCGCCAAACTGTGGGAACCAAAATTCACACTTGTCGATTTCCGTTAAATAAGGAAACTTAGGAAAACCCTAATTTTCCAGAGGAACCGGATCTCTGCGAAAGCCAACGACAAGTAACCAAATAAATGCGGAAAAATATGAAAAACATAATAAAACGAATTTATAAAGAAAGTCGATCTTATTTCCGATTCGCATAAGAGCGTTGCGATCATTACAAGGAATTACAAAGGCTTTGGCCGCAGGGGCCATCAGCGAGTTACAAACATAAAACCCTAGATCTAGTGGAGTCGCAGCTCGATAACGAAAAACGAAAAAAGATAGGAAAAAAGGTTTGAATGATTTCGGACTGAACCTTATGAAAGGCTGCCTACGTACCCCTTTCGGGGATCAAGTCGAACGTAGTTCAGTTGATAGAGCTGGACAAGAGATCAAACTGCCTGGGCGAGTTCGTCTAGTAATTGAGCGCCAGTCATAGAAATTGAACTTGTCGAGAAAAAGCCTATGTTTCTAAGTGCGGAAAATTCTAAATCTAGAAAAGTTGTGAAAGTCTCAGATGAGAGTTCTGGATTTCGTCCCCCTTGCTTCTGCCCTAGACCTCTTATTTATATACTCCTCGCCTTGGCCATCCGGTCTTTCCATTTCCCCCAGATTTGACTATATCGGGAATTTTTCATTTTTCTCGATCCTTCCTTTTCTTCCGCGGAAATCTTCTATTTATCTTTAAACTTGCCTTTTATCTTCGAACTTGACATTTATTTTTCCTTCCGCGAATAAACCGTCAAAACGTTATCGAATCTTCGGGTTAGATTTCGTTAAGATCGCGAGATGGGTTTTTATCGCGTTTTAGGTCCTTCCGGACCGTTTCGCGATAAATCTGTTTTCTGATTTTTACGGGATCGTTTCCTGATCTGACATCGTTTTTAATAAATTCCTTGAGTTAATCGTAAGATTTTACGATTTACTCGAATTTCTTATTAAAAATACGTTTTTTACGATTTACTCGACGTTTTTTATGATTTCAACGAGAAATCTCGAATAAATCGTATAGTTTAGGCAATGTTCGGTGTTTCGTTTAACCGTTGCCGTTTTATACGATTTCTTCGAGTTCTTTATCGAGAAAGCGAAGTTTTACGGTTTTTATTGTAAAACTTGAACGATAAGTCGGATCGAGATGGAACGGGAGATGTTTCGGTCGTGGTTCAGAACGTGACCATGTCGTAAGTTTCGAGTCGAGAATGCGGGAGATCGAGGCGCGGGATATCCGAGAAATCTGTAGTTCGCCCATCGGCGAACTTAGCCGGGCCGGCTTAGTTCTCCAATGGGCGAACTAGTCGAGTGCTTCCTACTTCGCCCATTGGCGAACTAAGCTGGGCTACCTTAGTTCGCCAATAGGCGAACTAGTCGAGTGCCTCTTAGTTCGCCTATTGGCGAACTAAGCTGGGCTAGCTTAGTTAGCCAATAGGCGAACTAGTCGAGTGCCTCTTAGTTCGCCTATTGGCGAACTAAGCTGGGCTAGCTTAGTTCGCCAATAGGCAAACTAGTCGAGTGCCTCTTAGTTCCCCTATTGGCGAAGTAAGCTGGGCTAGCTTAGTTTGCCAATAGGCGAACTAGTCGAGTGCCTCTTAGTTTGCCTATTGGCGAACTAAGCTGGGCTAGCTTAGTTCGCCAATAGGCGAACTAGTCTAGTGCCTCTTAGTTCGCCTATTGGCGAAGTAGTCGTGACTAGTTCGCGTTTTACGGCTATTTCGGTTTTTGGAGTTTCGTAAAACGATTCTTCGAGTTTTATATTCTTCGAGTTTTATAAAACGATTTTAAAACGATTCTTCGAATTTTATAAAGAGATTATCGAGTTTTATAAAACGATTCTTCGAGTTTTATAAAACGATTCTTCGAGTTTTATAAAACGATTCTCGAGTTTTATAAAATGATTCTTCGAGTTTTATAAAACGAGTCTTCGAGTTTTATAAAACGATTTCTCGAGTTTTATAAAACGATCTTTCGAGTTTTATGAAACGTATTTTTATTTTTACTTTTGCGGATACTTTAAGCCATTGATTCCGTCGTGACCGGTTTTGACACCAACACTCGCTTCCGAATTCTTGAAGCAGTACTCGATGTTCATCAATCCGGAAACCTCTGACGCTGATCTCTGGAGCTTGTCGCAAAAGGAGGACGAATCCCTCTGCGATTTCATGAGAAGATTCAAACTCGTCATGGCTAGGGTTAGCGGAATCAGCGACAAAGCCGCCATTGACGCACTCAGGAAATCGCTCTGGTTCAAGTCAAAGTTCCGAAAATGGATAACTCTTGAAAAACCGTGGACGATCCAGGACGCACTCCACAAGGCTACCGATTATATAACCATCGAGGAGGCCAAAGTCCTGTCCGAAAAGCATAAGCCGACGAAAGCATCCGCATATGAGAATCCTTTCTGCGATCTCCACCAAACCCGTGAACATTCCACTGTGAAATGAAAAGTTCTCGGCGCCAAGCTTGCCGCAAAACTGATCGCGGGAGAACTCTCCCAGATATCTAGCGTCAAGGACCTTATCCGCAATTCGGACCGCCTCCCGAAAAACGATAGGAACTCGCGAGCGGAAACTCCACCTCAGGGGAACAAGTCGGGCGAAAAACGTTGACGAAGGCCAGACGAGAAGGGTAACGATGCTAACCGCCGAAAAATCAACATGATTATCGGTGAATCGCAGTATTACAATGACACCGTCTCGTCTATCAAATCCTACCAACGCCAAGACGAAACCGGCTTGAGTTGGAATGTGCCGTTGGATGACACTCCAAAGGGGGTGATCACATTCGACGACGCCGAAACCGGCGGAATCGATCAACCACACGCCGATCCCCTCGTCATTGACTTAGTGATAAGCGACCTAGAAGTCGCTCGAATCCCGGCCGATACCGGAAGTACCGTCAACGTGATCGTCCGCAACACGTTAGCACACATGGGAATAGATCTCTCGGAAGTCAAACCGATTCCAAAACCGCTGACCAGCTTTTCCGGCGACACATCCATGACCTTGGGATCAATCCGACTACTGGTGGCAGCCAAAGAAGTGACGAAAATCGTCAACTTCGTGGTAGTCGATTTCCCGGCCATCTACAACGTGATCATGGGCACGCCTTGGATAAATTCCATGAAGGCGGTTCTGTCAACGTATCACTTAGGCATTAAATTCTCAACACCTACGGGAGTTGCAGCAATCTGGGGATGCCAAAGACAATCGCGATCCTGCTTCCTAGCCGAACATAAGCTGAGGCAATTGGCGGTCGCAATTGTGAAACCACAATGGGCAAAGGTCACGCCACCACCTGCGGAAGACGACCCAAAGCAAGCAACGGTCGAGAAACAACAAGTTTCTGTACCCATCGCTTCCCAATCGGAGGAGACAAACCCGGACAAAAACATCGATCCAGCGACTGAAGTGATCGAAAAGTCTGCGACAGCCGAGAAAGCATACTCGCACCAACAATCAGAACTACGAGATGACTTTATTTCCGAAAGGAATACGTAGGCAGCTCGCCTAATGACGAGTTCAGCTATCCCCCTTTTCAAAACGGGGGGGGGGGGGGGAGTGAGTGCGTATACGAGTATTCGTATACTCCCAACATTTAAAACATTCGCTTTGTAATCGAAAAATTTTCGAAACTTTTTTAATAAAGGCAAAGTTAGAACATTATAAAATTTCCGCTACTATCGAAAACGCAAAAACAAAGTCCAAACATCCGGAAAATATTTCCGCAGTAACAATTACTTAATCATCTCTACAAAAACTTATACACCAAATACTTTCAGAGAAGATCGGCGAGACGTCGCCTAAATTCTCGAGAAAATAATTCACTAGGTCCGTCCACGACTATAAAACACAAAAACGCTCGGTGATTGGCCCCGTCGAGCACGCTAGCCATCCTAAACAAACGCATCGACCCACTGATCCACATACATTCGACTAGGATAAAATAGCGCGCTATAAAAGAAATCCAAATTTTTGGTCAGCACTTCCAAGCAACTTAGAAATTGTTCCCAGTGAGATGCTCGATTTCAACCATATTAATCGTATAAGCCGGAACCTATCGCTGATTCTAAATAGGTATGGAATCAGGTTAAAATCGCAACATGCAAAACGAAAGCCGACTAGTCATCGTATAGCCTCAATCCGAAAGTAAACCTAGGTGTTGCCCTAAACCCAGCACACTGGTATCTAACGTCTCAAGGCATGAATCGAGATCCTAAAGGCATGTCTCTTCGCCCACATCAAAACACTCGCGAAAACCCAAAACATTCCGAGTTAACGAACCAGACGATTTACACCAAGAGTTAGATGCGAGACGACAACTCGTATTCTTCCCTCTACATCTAAAACAAAACACAAATTTCATACTTAGAAAATACTTTTTTATTAAAAAGTTTTCAAATACACACCGCCCAGAGGCAGGGATTCAAAGCCACCAACAGATAGTCCCGAAAAAACAACAACGAAATCGTAAAAGCAATAACATCACACATTAAAATCATCAAACACAGACGCCGAGCCCTGGCCAATGTTAGCATCGAACAACGTTTGATCAACTTCGCCGCCCGCGTCCGGAATCTCAGGCCCGACCTCGGCCGAATCCGGCGATACCACGATGGGGTTCCACAGATCCCACATGTGCGCCCTAAGATCAAAAAGTTCGGGTTGCATGTCTCTCTGCTGATCCGGATGATCCCTCTGCGCGGAATATTCTTTGATATACAAATACCCTTCATTCTGAGTAAGAGACAACCCATGAACAATACCGCGACATTCGCGATAATCACCATTCGCCCGTTGGGCAACTTCAGCGTTCGAATAACCAGTTGCATATCACTCACGACGGGCCTTCATCTCCTCAGTGATCTCCCTTTTGCCTGCACGGCAAGCGCGGCGAGTTCTTTGGTCGGAAGGCTCCCTGGCAGGGCAAGAGCTAACCGCACACTCGTCCCTCACGCGAGCTATCTCCCTCTCAACCATTTCTTCAGCTTGGTTGGCCTCAACCTCCGCCCGAAGGCGAGAAACCTCTTTTTCGGCCATATCTGCTCGAAACTCGGCAAGACGAGCTTTGGCACTACGGTTATCTAGGGCCTGGCTCATGGCAAGGAAACCCTGCCAAAGAAAAGGGATAAGCGAGATTGTCCGATAATAAAATCGCTCAAAAAAGAAAAGAAACAAACTCAAACCTCGTTAGCTTGCTCAGACCCTCTAGAAAACTCCGGAACTTGATCAGGATCGCTGCCCGAAAAATTGGAGGTTGACGATCCGCCCGCATTCGTCCAAACGCCTTCTTCCGCTTGGCTGTCAAGGAAGTCCTTGAGAATATTCTCGGGAGAAGCCTTACGGTCGGATGCGTCATCTACAACAACCAAGTGTTTATCTTTCCGAGATCTCGACCTGCCCCTCCTCATCGAAGGCACGTACGGGACGAATTCTCCTATGAAAGGATCCTCTTCATGAATCGGAGAATCCGCAAAAAGTCGAGATCGGAAGAGAGTGACCGCACGGCGGACACGCTGCGGAGATAAAATACCCCAGCCAAATTCCCCGCGTTTAAGTGAGGAAGTAATAATCGGAAGGTCCGCCAGATGCGGAGGTAAATGGTTGGTCTCTACGGAAAACGAAAGCGAATAAGTAAAAAAAAGAAGGGGGTAATTCGTATGCACTCGAATAACATACCATTCCGACCCCACGTGGTCGCGAAGAATGGGATGCAGTCCTCCTCGACTGACGCGCTGTCAATACGAATGTAGAAGATTTTTTTCTTCCAAGAAGGATAATTCGATGAGCAACCAACCAGTAACAATTTCTGCACGGGGGTATAAATTAATCCTTTGCGTCTTCTCTGCGGGTCTCAGTAAACCCTTGAGATGGTCAACGCTAAGGGTGACCCCCCGCTCGTATCTCAGCATCAAGAGACCGACGAGTTGTTGTAAGCTTCGCGGAGTCAATTGGCTGATCGATAATCCTAGCCTATGAAGATATCAAACAATAATCTCCGGGATCGGAAACCATTAATGGCATTGCCACAAAAATACATTGTAGCACGTAAAAAAGCCATCGGCGCAGTCTTATCACTCTACCTGGCAAGCGGGAGGCGAAACTCGACTGCTTCTGGAACCCGGCAAAACTCCCGCATGGATTCAATACCATTAAGAGGAGCTGAACTCAGGCATCCGGAAGCTCGATTGGCATTAAACAAAGCTGGAACCCAGGTCCCAGATCTAGCGGACCTCGACTCGTCCCCTAGCGCCCAGTACGCCCCGTGGTCTCTTGGGTCGATCGATGAAAACAAGGACTCCTCTTTCGGCGCGATGACTCGAGGTTGTTAGCTCGTTCCCTCGGAGCTGCGAACAATTGGAACTGGTTGAGGAACGAGTTCTCCTTTTTGAAAACATATTTGGCAACTATGAGGGAAATAAATTCAAAGGAAGTAGAGAGAAAATTTCTTAAATAAGTTATGGAGAATGAGTAAAGAATTCAAAAATTTACTCCACATACTTATAGAATTTTTTTTTACTATTTACCTTTAGACTTTTGGCCAGTAAAGTTCCGCCTAATTCTACCAAACTTGCCGAGCAAGTCCTATACGCTCGCAAGAACTCTACGATTCTTACGAGCTGGGGGGCTAACTGTTGGGTTCAAAATCGGTACGACATAATCTATTGCCAAAACTTCCCGCAAAAAGATTAAAAAAATATACGTTTTATAAAACTAGAGAAGTCGTTTTATAAAACCCAAGAAATCGTTTTATAAAACTCGAGAAATCATTTTATAAAACTTGAGAAATCGTTTTATAAAGCTCGAGAAATCGTTTTATAAACTCAAAAGAGATTTATAAAGAAAGGAAATCCGCAGAAAACTCGGAAGATCGTTATCTCGAAAGAACGAAACAAACGTCAATTACGCAATCGTCCGAGTTAAGCACAAAACCGCGAAAAACCGAAACCGCTGTAAAACGCGAGCTAGTCCCGTCTCGAGTAGCTCGCCGTTCAGCGAGCTAGAAGTCCCCCGGGTAGCTCGCCGTACATCAAGCCAACCATCCCGAGCCTCGATCTCCCAAGTCCACGATTCAAGATTACGTCTTTTGACACGATCATGTCCCGAACCACGGTCGAAATGTCTCCCGTTTTGTCTCAATCCATCTTACCGTTTGAATTTTACGATAAAAACCGTAAAAATTTGTTTTCTCGAAAAGAACTCGAGGAAATCGTATAAAAGCGGCAATGTTTAAACGAAACACCGAACATTGCCTAAACTATTCGATTTATTCGAGATTTTTCATAAAAGCGCGTTTTTAATAAAAACGTCGAGTGAATCGTAAAAACAGCAACGATTAACCGAAAAATGAACGTAACTAAACTTTACGATTAACTCGGGGAATTTATTAAAAATGGCATCGGATCAGGAAATGATCTCGTACAAAGTCGCAAAACGGATTTATCGTAAAACGGCTCGGAAGGTCCTAAAACGCGATAAAAAGCCCATCTCACGATCTTAAAATCTAGCCCGAAGATACGATAATGTTTTGACGATTTACCCCAGGAGGAAAATAAATGTCAAGTTTAAAGATAAATGTCAAGTTTGAAGATAAATGTCAAGTTTGAAGATAAATAGAAGATTTCCGCGGGAAAAAAGGAAAGATGAATACAAAAGGAAGATTCTCGATAAACTCGAATCTGGACGAAATGGAAGGACCAAACTGCCAAGGAAGGGAGTATATAAGCAAGAGGCATAGGGCAGAAGCAGAGACATGTTTTTGAGAGCTTTCACCACCAAACTTAGCATTTAGGAATATTTCCGTTTTTGTTATCGAGCTGCGTCTCAACTAGGTTTTCGGTCTTAGACTACTAGAGTTAGAGATTTCGCCGACGGTTCACGCAGCTAAGACCACTCTCGTTGTAATCGTTCTTACGCAAATTCGGAATAAGATCCTACTTGCCTTCAATCTCGTTTTTTCTTACTTTAATTTTTATTTCATCGTTTTCTTAATTGTCGTTGTGCGGTTCTGCAGATAGCCGGGTCCTCTGGGAACTTAGGGTTTACTCAAAGTTCCCTAATTTACGATTTCTTGACGGTAGGAGAATTTCTGTTCCCACAATATGTCCCACTATTTTTTTTTTTTTTAACACTACAATATTGAATTAAACCTACATGTAAAGTTCGCACAAAGCCAAAAGCCAACAAGAACAAATGCAAAGAGAAAAAAGTTGTAGAAAGATCAAGATACTAGTAGGCATCTGTGTAACAGAAAATTGCCAGCGAGTCAAAGAAAGACCTCATTAACAGAGGGTGAGGATCCATCGATGGTTAGCTATTGTGGCTTTTAGTGGGTTTTTAGGAGAGCATATCCAAACTCAAGTCTTTTACTGAAGCACACACAACGAGGTGATTAATCCACGTAGATCCATTGCACACACAATGAAGGACTTATAGCATTGGTCCTTAGTCACGCTTGTGGCAATACAAGCTGCCACCTGATTTCAGTTCCAAGAAATATAACCAAAGTAACATTGCAAACACGCTAGAACTACTCAATAATCAAACCAAAAAGAGGCCAGCAACAGGAGGAACAAACCACATATAGAGCCAACTCTATTCCACAAGTTTCAAGAGAAACAAACCCGAGAAGAAGGTAGATCAGAACCGAAACAAAACCAACCCAACCAACAAACAGTTTTCTGTAGGTGGTAGAATACTTCCTTTCATAAGGTCCAGTGAATAATGGACTCGGTCTACGCGGGCTCCGGCCAAACAAGGTAACACCTCGTTGATTAGCCACCAGTTTAGCTTAACTCGGATAATTCCCGCGATTAACCGAGTTAACGACGCTTAGCTGAGGTACTTACCTTAGCGGGTCGACCAAGGTCCATATGGCGAAATGCCCTACGTACACGCGACCAGCTCGCTAGGTCAAGGGAATGCTGCTATAAAAGGAAGAGAGAGGGCAACAAGAAGAGACTCCAAAATTGAGCACTCACTTGCAAGGCGGCTAGAACTAGGGTTTTCACCTCCTTGTATTTTTCCGACTTGTACTCTCACGGACGAACTCTCCGAGCAACGTCGTCTCGTCTCGCTTATTTCCTTATTTGTACACCAACTCTTACATCAATAAACTTACTCTTCCACTCATAAATAGTAAAACACCTTTGAAATAACCTACAGACGAGTCCAGTCACTCTCTTACTGATAAGACCGAACTCGATTCGAACACTTGGCACCCACCATGGGGCATAAAAAAGTAGCATCAACATAGGAATGAGTCTGTGTAATGATTCAACCTCCGGCGAAGAGGGGGATGCCATAGCACCAACCTCAGACACCGCCGTACCATTCGCTCCGACGTTCGTCGACTCCGTCATGGAGCGCCTTGCTCGCCAAGACGAAGACCAAAAGACGACAAACGAGCACCTCGCGGCTACCACCTCCATACTCGCAAACCCAGACGGTGCCGGTGGAAACCTTTTGACGGCCCGACGATTTCTCTTCAACACAAACCCTACGCCTACTCTAGCTAACCAGCCCATCGTGCCGATTGGATCCCCAGACGACTCTGCGAAACCAAGAAACATCCCAGATCTGCAAACTATCCATGAAATCGCTGCTCTCAAGCAAGCCCTCCTCGACATAAACTCTAAGATCCATGGAGTCACGACCTCTACTCCGCTCATCGAACGCGTCCTCGCAGATACTCTCTGAACCCCGTTCACTAGCAAAATAACCAGCGTAAGGCTCCGAAAGATGGACAAGATCCGCTTGCCCACCTACGATGGTCTCTCGGACCCAACGCCCCACATCACATCCTTCAACATTGCGATGAGGTGACAAAACTTCTCCGACGAAGAAAAAGATGCTGGCTTCTGCCAACTCTTCGTCGAGCTTCTAACCAGTGTGGCCCTCACATGGTTCACCGACTTACCGGAAAATTCTGTCAACAGCTTCCACGACTTGTCATCTGTATTCCTAAAGAACTATATTATGTTCACACGTGAGGAAGCCACCGCTTCAGATCTCTGGAATCTTTCCCAGGCACAAGGGCAGAGCCTTCGCAGATTTATGGAGAAATTTAAGGGCATCGTGTCCAAAGTCAAAGTCCCGGACATCATTGCTATCGACGCCCTTATGAACACCCTCTACATGCACTCCAAGTTCCGAGACGACCTGTATCGCCACCCGACCAAATCCCTCTCTGACGCCATTGCTCAGTCCAATAACTTCATCCGCATGGAAGAAGATACTAAAGCAATCATCTGCAAGCAGAACACAACGAAGCAAGCATCGTCTAATAGCAGCGACACCCGTCCAGAACCGCGACAGCACGCCCCAAGCGACAAAGCGAACCCGAAGAAAATCTTTGTTTACATGGTCGACGAGGACAACCTCCTGGGCTCCACGGTCGTGGTCCGAGCAATCCAACGAAGCAACGCCCGACTGAAGGACAGAGTTGATCGATTTCCTTGCCCACATAAAACTTCTTGCGGAAAAGTGGAAGGCGCGACGAATCAAGGCACGCAGTTTGAATTACGTCGTCCCCGATGGCGTACTCCATAGGTTGACAGAGAACAGAGTTCTCCTTCGATGCATCCACGGCGAAGAGACGTACCTCATCATGGCCGAGACGCACGAAGGAGCAGGAGGAAACTATTCGGGCGAACGAGCACTCGCTTTAAAAGTAAAAGCTTGGGCTTTTAATGGCCAACTATGATTACCGATTACGAGGCGTTCGCACGACAATGCGATAAGTGTCAGTGGCACGCCTCGACGATTCACTGCCGAACCGAAGTGCTGCGAACGATGACAGCCCCTTACCCATTCATGCGCTGGGCAATGGACATCATCGAAACAATGCCCAATCCAGACAGAAGCGTTATATCCTTGTGCTTACTGACTATTTCACAAAGTGGATCGAAGCCGAATCCTACGCATCTATCACCGAGAGGAAAGTCCATAAATTCGCTAGGAAGAATAGTATATGCCGCCACGAACTACCTTATGAAATCGTCACTGACAATGGCTCTCAGTTCATCGCACAAAAGTTTCCTGAGTTTTGTGAAAAGTGGAGGATCCGACTTCACATGTCCACTCCTCGCTGACCGAAAATAAACGGCAACGCCGAGTCCTCAAACAAGAAAATTATTGACGGAGTCAAGAAGCGACTCGACTTAAAGAAGGGTTGCTGGGCTGACGATCTGGATGGAGTCCTCTGGTCGCACCGAACAACCCCACGAGGAGCGACCAAGGTAACACCTTTCTCTCTTGCTTACGGAGTCGAAGCTATGGCACCATCCGAAGTAAATGTCACAAGCCTACGACGATCACGGATGCCAGAAAACGTCGAAATCAACAGGGAGATGCTCCTCGACGCTATTGAGGAGAGACGAGACCAAGCCTTACTCCGTATCCAGAACTATCAGCACCGGATCGAGAACTATTACAATAGAAAGGTTCATTCCCGACCACTGGAATTGGGAGACTTAGTTCTGCGCAAAGTCTTTGACAACACGAAGGAACCGAACGCAGGCAAACTCGGCGCAATTGGGAAGGTCCGTACAAGATCGTCAGAGTCGTTAAACCCAGCATCTATCACTTGGAAACTTTAACCGGTGAGCCAGTGCCACGTGCTTGGAACTCGATGCATCTCAAGCGCTACTATGCTACATGAGCAAAATCTTCACTCCCTCCACTAAAAAAAAAATGAGCTAGTGACTCTCAATCACTCTAGCTCACCGAGTAGACTTCCTCACAGTCGTCCACTCGGCAAACCGAACTACGAATGGCTTGATCCTCCGGGTACGTAGGCAGCCTTAACTGGTCCAGCTATAACCCAAAAAAAAAACCGAGTAAATGTGCTCTTAAGCCACTTTTACTCGCCTAGCAGATGAACTAACAACGTTCACTTCTGCTCGGCAAAAACAAACTACGGATAGCTTGATCCTCTTCCGCGGTACTTAGGCAGCCTTAACCGGTCCAGCTATAACTCAAAAACAATACCATCATGATGCCTACACCCCAGCTTCCCAGAACGAGAGGGAACCGCAGATCATGTATTGGCACTCGCACAACTTCGTCGAATATGCCCCGATCAGGCATTTTCAGCGAGTTCCGTTAGTCGCAGTCAACTCCGGCTAACGAAGAGATGATCAAGTTTGGTTTCGTGATAATTCCTAGAGTGGGGATCGTCCGACCTAAGCTCTACGAAATTACTTTGCGACAATTTGAAACCCTTGTCGGCCTAATTTAAAATGTAATCTTAACATTGCTGCATAGTCGAGGTCACGCCTAACCGACAAGCAGTACGCAAACGAGATGAAAAGATTGAATTCGGATAGCAACACCACTATCCCGAGCAACGGCCTAAATAAGAGTTTTAAGTTTAAAACAAGAGTTACTTTGGAGACTAACAAACTCTGATAACCCCTTTTATATTTAAGAATCCCGAGACGAACACTCGCCTGGGGATATTAACTAAAAATCAAAAACTCAACAAAAGTATGCTAAGGCAAATTTTCAACCGAGTCCAAGGTTCATAAAAAGACAAAAGCCCCTGAGGCAAACAAAGGCTTTGCTCCAGAGACATCTCATGTCATCATATGCCTCCAACTTCGCCTCACGGGCCTTGATTCGTTCGAAGCAAGCATTCGCCTTCCTAGCCATTTTGGCGCGAGTTCTCGCTCGCTCACGAGTGACTTCACGGACCCGAGATCCCCTCAGATGTGTGGCTTCGTCATCTCTCTCTTTGATGGCATTAGCCATCTTCAGATCAAGCTAAGCTTTCTCCTTTTCGAGCTCAGCAGACACAGCCTTCAGTTAACCGCCTCAGCCCTTATGATTTCCGAGTCCGCGAGTGAGGCCTCAATTGCGGCAGAACGCTTCCGCTCAGCTTCAATCGTGTCTTGATCCTCCCCGAGACTGACATACGTCGACTTGAGCTCGGAATCGTATTTCCCGACCAAGGTGTTCACGCCATCATCAGCCTGCAAACAAAAAGAAACTTATGGCCTAAGTGGCGAAAGACGAGACGACCAATGTCAAAAAAAAAACTGACCGAATGACGACTTACCGCCCCTTTAAGCCGAGCAACGTCCAAGTAAGCAACTCAGAAGAATAATTGATCAACTGTCTGTTGGTGTCAAAAACCGTAATCTCAAAATCAATGTCTACGATAATTTCTGTTAAAATTACTACTTTCCGCAAAAAATAAAAATACACTTTATAAAACTCAATAAGTCGTTTTATAAAACTCAAAAATATGTTTTATAAAACTCAATAAGTCGTTTTATAGAACTCAAAAAGTCGTCTTATAAAACTCGAGAAGTCGTTTTATAAAAATCGAAAAGTCGTTTTATAAGACTCGAGAAGTCGTTTTATAAAACTTGATAAGTCGTTTTATAAAACTCGAGAAGTCATTTTATAAAACTCGAGAAGTTGTTTTATAAAACTCGAGATATTGTTTTATAAAATTAAAAGAAATTTCCAAGCAAAGGAAATCCACAGAAAACTCGGGAATCGTTATCTCGGAAAAACGAAACAAACGCCGATTACACGATCGTCCGAGTTAAGCACAAAACCGCGAAAAACCGCATCCGCCGTAAACCGCAAGCTGGTTCAGCTGAACTAGCTCGCCGTACGGAAAGCTAGACGCTTCCTGGATAGCTCGCCGTACGGCGAGCTTAACCGATCTGATTCGGCTCGTCGTACGTCGAGCTGATTATCCCGAGCCTCGATCTCCCACGTCCTTGACTCAAGGCATACGTCCTTCGCCACGATCATGTTCCAAATCACGGTCGGAATGTCTCTTGTTTCGTCTTGATCCGTCCAATCAATTGAGTTTTACGATAAAAACCGTAAAGTCTTGTTTTCTCGAAAGAACTCGAGGAAATCGTATAAAACAGTAACAGTTAAACGAAATATTTAACATTGCCTAAACTATATGATTTACTCGAGATTTTTCGTGAGAAATCGTAAAAACGCGTTTTTAATAAAACTTCGAGTGAATCGTAGAAAACGGCAACGATTAACCGAAACATCGAATATTGCCAAACTTTACGATTAACTCAAGAAACTTATTTAAAAACGGCATCGCATCAGGAAACGATCTCGTATAAAGTCGTAAAATGGTTTTGTCGCAAAACGGTTCAGAAAATCCTAAAACACGATAAAAGCTTATCTCGCCACTCTCACGAAGTATAACCCGAAGATAGAACGACGTTTTGACGATTTACTCGCAGAAAGAAGGTAAATGTCAAGTTTGAAGATAAAAAGAAGATTTCCACGGAAATAAAAGGAAAGATAAAGATAAATGGAAGATTCTCGATAAACTCGAATATGGACGAAATGGAAGGATTAAACCACCTTGGGAGGGAGTATATAAGAAAGAGGTAGAGGACAGAAGCAGAGGACAAAAATTAGACCTAGATAGGCGGCTGTTAGCTTAGGCGAATTTAGGACATAGGTGTTTAGACTAGCATGTCAGATCCTTAGAACGTTTTGACGTTTAAGTTCTGTGATTCTCTTTGTAACAGCAGTCAATCTCTTATTCAATAAAAGCTCTCCAAATTTTTTATCTATTCTCTGTTCGTCGTTGTTCTTATTTATCTTTACTCTGTTAACTTTGTTCTTTTAGTGATTTCCGCAGAGATCCGGGACCTCGGGAGAATTAGGGGTTTCCCTAAGTTTCCATATTTGACGAAAAATTGACAGTGTGGATTTCGGTTCCCACAGTTTGGCGCTAGAAGGAGGGGGGTCGGATTCTCTTACACAATAGTCGCTAAAACGAACAGATATGCCTAACTTAAACGGCGACGTCATCTCGTTCAAGGAAAGAGCAACGATCGATTCGGTCAAACCTCTCAACGATCTTGTTGTCATCGAGCCGAGGATCCAGAATATGGATGTCGCAAGGATATTGGTCGATATCATCTTCAAAAACACTCTCGAGAGAATGGAAATCGATCTGTCTGAAATCGCGGAAAACGCAAGCCCGCTAGTAGGACTCTCGGGAGAAATCACTATGACTCTCGGCACAATCAACCTTACAGTTCATGCCGGAAGCGTAGTGAATATCGTCGAGTTCCAAGTTGTCGATCGGCCCATGTCTTACAACGCAATCGTAGGGACACCACGGTTAAACTCGATTTAAGCGGTACCATTGAAATATCAAATGTGTCTTAAGTTTCCGAGTCCGTGCGGAATCGAGACTATATGGTGAAATCCGAGGACCACGCAGGTTTGCTATGCCGCGGATTTAAAACGGAAATATCTGCCGACTGACGCTCCTTCCAAAAAGAAAAAGAAATCATCTGCCGTCAACAACGCCCCAGAGCAAGATAAAACGGAAATCTTCTGGCAGTTGCGAGTAGCCGAGGCATTGGAAGGTAAACGCCAGCTGACCTGCGAACCGGTTATCTCAGTATGCATCGATGAGAACAAAATAAATCTGTAAACAAAATAAAAACCAATCACAAATTTATAAGAAGTTGACAAGAGAACAAGAGAGCAGATAAGAGGAAGGTGGAGTGAGTTGACATGTGGTGGTGGTGGTGAGGAGGCGAAGCGAACGCAGATCTTAACCCGAGACATACCAGTTGCTACGACCACCAGCTCTGCCAAAAAAAAAAACAGATTCAAAACAGAGAGAGAGAGAGAGAGAGAGAGAGAGAGAGAGAGAGAGAGAGAGAGAGAGAGAGAGAGAGAGAGGTGACTGTGGTGGTCGTGGTGGTGGTGAAGACTGTGACAGAATCTCCGTGAGTGAGGTTAGGAGAGTAAGAGAGAGAGAGGAGAGAATGAGATGTCCGTAGGAAGATATAGATCTGCGACAAGAGGAGAAGAAAAAAAAAAGAGGAAACTTTTCGACCATTGATTTAAGTGTATCCGACGGGTTAAAGAGTTATCCGCGTGATGATAGTTGATTATTCCATAGTTTTTTTTTTTTTTTTAACTGTTAGCCAATAGAAACAAAGTGTGAGGATAGATAACAAGATTGATTATAATATAGTATAAAATTGTCTTTTTCTAATTATAATTGCTATAAAATTATTGAAAGTTTGAAAATTATATTATGTATATGGGGAATTTATGTATATATGATATTAGATGTTTGAGAATAGTATTTGGGATTAAGATGAATAGTGTTAAAATTTAGATTTAAGTTTAAGATAAATGGTTTAAGATGTTGAATGGTTCAATGTCTATAAGATTACTTAAAAAAAATTTCATTACGAAATTAAGTTATACATTTACATTTATAAAAATAATGATATAAGATTAATAAAATTATTAGTTTTCACTTTGTAAAGTTTATATTATAAGTTTGAAAAGATTTAGATTTATGACTTATGTAGAGTTTAAGTTTGGGGTTTAGGGTATTAGATTTAGGGTGTAGATTTAAAATTTAGTGTTTGAGGTTTAAATTAGAAAATTAAGATTAATTTTTTAAATTATTAAATTTGGGTTTAAGCTTAAGATTGAAGTTTAAAAAAAAAAATATGTTTAGGGGTTTAAACCCTATATTACATTATATATAAGTTTTGGGTTTAGATTTAGAGTTATGTATATGGTTTTGACTTTTAGAATAGATTTGGAGTTTAAGTTTAAAGTTTAAATTATAAGTTTAAAAAGATTTAGATTTATGACTTATGTAGAGTTTAAGTTTGGGGGTTTAGGGTATTAGATTTAGGGTGTAGATTTAAAATTTAGTGTTTGAGGTTTAAATAAGAAATTTAAGATTAAATTTTTAAAATTATTAAATTGTGGGTTTAAGCTTAAGATTGAAGTTTTAAAAAAATTATGTTTAGGGGTTTAAACCCTATACTAGGATAAGACTCGCGCCTTGCACGGCATGAATTTATTATTTTTATTATGTTTTGGAATATGAAACAAAAGTTTGGTTTCATCTAGATTAAGGATGTTCAATCTGGATATCGGGTTTCGGTATTTTGGTTATTAAAATATAACTACTATTCTAAATCCATATTTACTTCAGTTTGATTTGGTTTATATATTGATTTTCAGTTTATTCAATTTTATACCAAAATATATCATTATTTAGTTTGAAATCATATTATATATTATAAAAATAAATAATATGATCATATTTAGAGTCATATTGTCAAAAAGTCATTTACTAAAAAAAATATTATATATTTAACTAAAAGAATAAAAAACAAAAAAAAGGCTTTTATGATCTAATAAAATGATCAAATCTAGAATTAATATCAAATCTCTAAATTTTAAAAATAAAAATAAAAACAAAATAGAAGCATGAAGAAAGTTTTTATATTCTTCTATATTTAGTGTTCATCAAATTAATATGTCTTCGATTGAACACAACTCTGTTTGTTTAAAGATTTAAAAAAATTGTAAAGAATTTCAACTAATTGTTGTCCATCAAATTTATAATCTTTACTTCAATTTAGTTTTTATTAAAAAAAAGATAAAAAGATAAAAAAAAAGACGAAGAAAATAAGAAGACTCAGTTGCATTAAATTGTTAGTTAATTATATTTCATGTGATTTACAAATCATAATTATAGTTCAACTCATGTAACAAATAGATATACATATTTACATGTTTCAGTTTAATCCATTATAAATCAAACCATATCCAAATCTTACGGTTTTTATAAAATCACATACATTCGGTTTGTATGGTATATACCAAAAATAACCATATTATCGATTGTGTTAATATCTTTAAGAAATAGGAAATTAAAAAAAAGAACGAATATGTTTAAATCATTGATAACAAAAATTTTCAGTGTGAAAAATTTAATACGTTTATAATTTATAAATGTTCTTGAAAATTCATTGAAATTATTGAAATTAAAATAAGTACGTAATCTTATATGGATTATAGTTTAATCTATATATATATATATATATATATATTATTGAATGATACTTTTTACTCATATGGTTTTAAAATCATGTATATCTTTTTATAATAAAAATGTTAAACTATTGATCATTATTTTTTAACATAATAATTTTAATAGTTTTAGTCATTTATTCTTGGTTTTTTAAATTCAAAATATAACATATACGAAAAAAAATTTAAAGTTTAATTTTCTAGCTAACTTGATTGTTTGATTTATTTTAATAATATAAAATTAAATAAAAATGATGGAGGAGATACAAATTGTTATCAAATATTTATTATTAGAAACATTAATTATCATATATATATATATATATATATATATATATATATATATATTTGTCATTTATGGTAATTCTGTAGCTTTTATTTAAGGAAAGAAAATAAAATAGTAATTATATCTAGCAGGACAATCATAAATGCTTCTATCATAAATATCATATCATACAGTTTGACCAACAAATATATCTATCGACATATAAAAATCGAATGTGGACCTACTTATTTTTCAATTTAATGTAATTGACTACCTAATTGAGTGACACATAAGCATGAGCTCATTTTTAATTATTACAAAATTGAGGTTACAATTTTTCAAATGTTTCTCAATTAATATATATGGGATTACATTATATATAAGTTTTGGGGTTAGGGTTTAGGTTTTTTTTTTTAAATTACAAAATACAAATAAACAAAAAAAATTATAAATCAAAATTTTGTTTAGGGTTTTAAGCATCCTTTAATTATAATTTTGTATCCTTTAAGTTTATACTCGAACATATAAATTAAAATGTAATTTTTTTTTGCAATATATGATGATGACATTTTACATCTAATACAATTATTTTGAAAAAAAGAAACTGATTTATGATATAAATGTGCATATTGTCATAGCTACGAAGATTACAGACCACCACAAAAAGAAACCCACTAGGATCATGAATTGCTACATCATCCACCAGAACTCCAACGAGAGCCAGTCACTTAACTTACTACCCGATACACAACGAAACATAAAACAACTTGAATCAGAAAAATCAAAAGAAGCAAAAAGCTTGAATCTGCAATCTCCCAATCGATTTGCTCCAACAACAGTGCAAGATCCTTAACCAATAACACCTAACACATGAGAGCAACATAATGAGCATATATGATTAAGAAAATGATTGTAGGACTCACTTTGGCTGCAAAAGAAGAAGATTATTTCGTGAACAACAATCTAAGACCCATGAAAAGTGGATGACATCTCTTTGACGTTTTTCTGCCTGATACTTTATTCCTGAAATATTAAATCTCATTGTCATGCTCTTTAATTGAAACAATTACAACATGTAATAAACTAATCATCAGTGCAAAAAGAGTTGGGTAAGAAATCAATACGAAAGTGACATACCCCTGCTTTCCGCTGCGATGCAGTGAGTCACTGAATTGTTCAAGTTCATAGAGAACTTCCCTCCATTCTCAACCACCTTTTTGCCAAACTGAGAGGGAACAAGAGACACATTCTTTTTCTCTCCTCTCATGGAGGATTTAGTGACTTTGAGAGACTAACCGATTGGTGTTAACTCCGACCAAGCAACCGCAATGCGTTCTAATCTGTGACAAAGGAACACAAGAATATACAAGAAGAAGAAGCACGTACGATAGTTACCTTCTGGATAAACACCAAACTTAAAAAACTCACCACAACACAAACATAGATGACATGTTACCTGAACTTGTCTCAGAGTAGCTTTCTTGATCAGAGCTTGATTCATAACCATCCGAGACATTAGTAAAAACATGAAGAGAACCAATCTTGCGATTGAGAAGGAAGAAAAGAGAAGCCATATCGAACTCAACAATCTCCATCGAACTCTGTTTCACTTTGAGTGAACACACATGTTCCACTTCTCTATATCTAGACCAACTGCAAGAGGCTCCAAGTAAGTGAGAAAATCAGTAAACAAACTAAATCAACCCAAGAATGTAGATATATTGGTGATCACAAGGTGAGAAAACTCATGAAATCCATTAAGTTTATTAAGAATCAAGTTAAAGCTTACAACTTTAACTTACGAATCCCCTGTTCCTGATGAATCAAATTATTGCATCGTTCAGAACAGAGAAACGAAACAACTAACCTGGAACAGAGATTGAAACGACACAAACAGACACATAATCAGTAGATTACGGAACTGAACCATCAAAGCCTCTTCTCCTCCTCCGCCATCTCTGTTTGTAGCTTAAATCTGTCTTGAGTCAAGCGTTGCCGACGAAGCTTTCATCATGGCTGAGAGAGATAGACAAAGAGAGGGTTGAACTGAGACAGCTTGAATCGTGAGAGGCTTATTTGAGTCAATCTTTGTGTATAGATCTGAGGATTTTGTGATTTTAGGTTTATCACAATCGTGAGACAGAGGTTTGAATAACTACATGGAGATTGATTTTAGGCCACAAGATCAAAAACAATCAATGGTCGAAAATTAATCAATCAAAAAAAGAAAACAAAACTATTTTATTATATAAAATCTTGAAAAAAATAACTTAATATATTTTGATTAAAATTACATATATACAATAGCATTTAATTTTGGATATGCAATCTTAGGGCACTTAGGGCATCCCCATTGAAGGTTCAATGGGGGGGGGGGGGTTTACACAAAAACCAAGAAAAAAAAAATATAATAAAACTTATGAACCTTGGCTCGCGGGGATCACTGGGGTGAACCCGTATCAACACTGTTTCGCCGGCCCCACACCACGTGGTGGCCTACGATTGGTCCATTATTATTATTATTATTTTTTCTTTTTAAAAAGCAAACGGAAAAAAAAAATTATTATTTTTTTCTTATGAACCTCCCACATCGGTTCACTGATGGGGGTGCTCTTACACTCAGCAAATTAACGCGCCTAATTTTTTTCATTTTCCCGCGATAACAATTATAGCGTTTTTAATTGATAAACACTATAAAAAAGCAAGTGTTGATAAACAATAGGAGAAATGCCAAAAACGCTATTCTACGATGCTATTAATACCCACATTTCCTGTAGTGAGATGTGAGATGAGATTAGTGTTAGATCTGAACCCAAAAGAGAGAGAGATCGTGAGAAGAAGGAAGAGAAAGGGATATGAGATGTATGATTGCTAGCCATAGGATCAAAAATAATCAATGGTTAAAATTGTTATCCTTGTGCTTGTGAGAATGACCAATGAAAAAGAAGGACAAAGATAAATAAAATGTTGATTTGTGGCCTTTAGATTAAAAATCAACCGAGGATCAAAATTAATCCATTAGAAAATGTTTTTAATTTAATATAATAATTAAGTTAATTATCTATATATATATTTTCGACCAAAAATATATTTATGTATAATTAATTTGTTATAGTTTGTGGTTAACGTTTCAAAAAAGGGAAAATTTATAATTTTTGTAAGTTATGATTCAATTTATAAGAGTTTGGATTATGATTAAGGTTTGAAGTTTGAGAATTAAGGTACAAAGTTATACTTAAAGTTTTAAATTAAAGTTTTAAAGGTATAGAACATAACCATTAGTACAAGTCCAAAAAAAATAATTATTATGTTTTAGAATATATAGATAGAGTTTAAATGTAAAAGAAACTTAGTTTAAAGGTTTAAAATTTGAAAATATTAAATTTTCAAAATGAAAGCTTTAGATAAGATGTAATTTTACGATTTAGATTAAAAATTGTAAGAGATTCAATTTTTTTTTAAAAAAAATTAAGGTTAATGTTTCGGTCTTTTAATGTTAGGTTTTATGATTTGAGATTAAATTTTGTATCTCAAGTAAATTTTTATATTTAAGATTTTGAATTAAATTTAAGTTTTGATGTAAAAACATTAGAGTTAAGTTTCATATTTAGAGTTTAATGTTTAAAAACATTTAGGGTTTAGGGATTCAGAAGGCAAACATAACGTTCAATTATATTTTGCTATTAAATCCTAAGTTTTCATAGCGTTTTTAAATATACCATTCTATTATAGTGTTTCTCAAAATACAAACTCTATCTTAAAAGCACGGGTATATCAACCATAGCACAATCGTAAAACACGCTATCCTCGTCTGCTATTAAAAAGCATTTTTTCTTGTAGTGTACCTTCATTCCTACAACTAACATCTTCTCCATGTTGATACCAAATATAATAATATCGCATGAAATCTTATTTATTAAATGTTTCCAAACATTTTCACGAGGGACTAATTTTGTATTGCAGCATTTCCGACAAGGACAAAACATATTATCACTTTCCTGCTTGATGTAGAATCTGCTTGATGCATAAACGTCTCCAACCCTTCGAGAAATTCTTTCGTCACTCTTCTGTTATTATCTCTGTGTGAATGCATCCACTTCCGCAACTCGAAAATATTTCCCGGACCGGACATTTTTTTTTGTCTTTGATCAAGCTTAAAGCTGATTTTTTTGGTGTGTTTGAAATGAATCACAAATGGTGGTACTTAGAAATTTTCGAATATGAGCATTTACAAGGAAATTGCTAGGAAAGGTAGGTACAAAACACATTTTATATTTAAATTAAATATTTTCTAACAAGTTCCTCGCTAATTTGAAGTAAAAGATCACTCCCTCCTAATTTCGTAGTAACGTTTTACTAGGACTTTACGAGGAAAGTATTTACTACGAGATTACGAGGAAATAGTCTTTTTCCACGTAGTTTCCTCGTAATTTTACTACGGTCTTACGAGGAAAAGTTTTTCTCGTACCTTTACGAGGACTTTACGAGGAAACATGTTTTCCTCGTAAATCCAAAGTAAGATCGTAGTAATTTTATGAGGAATTATTTTCCTAGTAAAATTTCCTAGTAAACTCTTAGTTTTCTTGTAGTGATAGCGTTCTCAGTGAGAGGGGGAATCACGTCACCAGAAGGCACTCCTCCTTCGAGATCGAAGCCATCAATCATGCCCATCAGTGCGGCCCCTTGGGAGGACCCTCCTTGCTTCTCCTTGATAGCCTTGGAAAGATCTGGAAGTTCTTTCATCGCAAACACTTGGTTGATCGCTCGTTGCTCTTCTCTTGAGAAAATGTTTGATGTTTTCTTCCCTGGCTTGGCTTGGTACCGAAATTCCTTATTCCAATCACCTGCCCAAGCAACAACTTAAGTAACATGCTACACAAAGGATAAACAAAAGGTCAAGTGTGGTCCTCCTTACCTCGGTTGATACGATCTATCGCGCGTTGAATCCTCTCCTCGCTGATATCAGACAACTTACGATGGCCCAACTCGACAAAAGCTCGGGCGTTAGAAAGAAACGATGGTGGAACAGCGGCGTCGGTCAAGTAGAAGTTGGGATGCGGATCTAAACAAGAAAAATACGGTTAGATTAAACATAGATTAACATTGATCAAGACGAGCTAGCTACCGGCTTCACTGTTCCAATATGTCCTAACACTACAAGAAATATGAGTATTGGTAGCAGTTCGCGATAGCACGAATTCATGAACTGCTATAAAAAATGTCAAAAATTGATCACAACTCTATCATAGCAAAAAACTCGTGCTAAGAACAAAAATTATTAAACGGTAAAACAAAATTTACAGATTTTGTTTACAATAACACTTTTGTGTGAAAATTTTAGTATGTCCGCCCAATACTTGGAAAAAAAACAATGCCACCAAAACACTCAGACTATTCTTCTTTTTTTTTTCTCTTCTTTTTTTTCTATTCTGTTTTCAGATTTCATCTCCTCCATCTATGATCTTAATGATCTCACACACACCTCTCTCTATCTAACTCTCGTAACCTCACTCTCACACACACACGATTCCTCTCACACAAACATCTCTCTCTGATTCACTCACCTAATCTCTCTCTCACTCGCGACACATAGATCTCAAACCTGAGCTCGGGAACCTAATCCGCCGTCGCAGACTGTTCCAACTCCGACGGTGGCTCCTAAACCTGACTTTTTTACTCTGTGCCTCTCACTCGACGGCTCTTTCTTCTCCAAAGAACTCTACAGTCTCGTCGTCATCTTGTTTGAGCACTGGTATGTTGCAAAAAGTCCAACGATTTGGTGGTTCTAACCGCGCTCGCACCGGCTTCGTGAGCCGTCTCGAAGTTCCCAAAAGCATTCTCGTTCGTAGCCAAACATTGATTCGTTCTGTTTTTAGATGATTGGAGTTGAATGTTTCCAGATTCGTAGTGCTTAAATGAGATTTTGTGCAGATTTGCTCGTTCTTCTAGTGATTACTCTGTTGAGATTGTTAGTGGATGAGTGAGTTATCGTTGTTGATTTTAAGTGAGTTTAGGTTTATCTTGTAGTTTTAGTACCAGTTTCAGAAGATTGTTTATTTGTGGCTATGCTCTGTGTTCGGTAAGATTGCAAATTTGTGTACATTTTTGTTCAGTTTGGTTTTTGAAGTTAAATCGTTCATAAGAGTGATTAGGAGGTGTTTTCGGCTTACAAAAAAGATTACAACTTTGGTTAATAAAAGCTATTAGGTTTCTTTCTTTGCTCCTAGCCTTGTGTTCTTAATTAAGATCTCATTGTAATCTAATGCTTAATGTCCATTAATCACTCTCAAGTTCTGTGTACCATACTTCTAGTTTACTTATAGTCTTTTTTTGTTTTGATATTTTCTGCAGGAAAACGGAAGGATGGCGTCGGATCTTTGCCGAGCTGTTCCCATTAAGAGAGATATCGAGCATATCGATGCTTATATCCTTCCTCCCGATTCTTGATATAATTGTTCCCAAGTCTTAGGTTAGATGTCGAGATAATTGTTCCCATATAAAGTTGTCATCTTTTGATTCATGGCTAGCATAAAAAGTTGTGCTTTACTAGGATTGCTTCACTGTTGTTAGTTTTAGAGTTTGAAAAGTATTATGATCTGATTTGCGTAATGATCATTTTGCAGGTTACTTGAGTTTCTGAGAAAAGTACATAGACATTTGCAAACAGAAGCTACAACTCTCTTAGCCCAGCTTACTCTTTGGCAGGTTGGTTGAGTCAGTCTAGTGTATTGTTGATGTTTCCTCTACTGTAAACTCCTAGATGGTTTTGGCAGGTTAGTAGTAAATGAGTC
>CAKOAT010068266.1:2032-41546 GCA_932364175.1 Eruca vesicaria subsp. sativa | reverse complement strand
AAGAATGCGATACCTCGTCAAAATCATCCCAAAAGAAAACGACAATCTAAGATTCATCTAAACGCTAAGAACTGATCAAAACCTTATGGGAAATAAAATTGAGGACTATACAGCATCTCTCATCGCAGTCACGCGCTTAGAAAACCTCTGTAAAACCTCAGAGTGAAACTCGATGATTTGCCAAAGTCGTAAAGATCTTTTCCAATTTGATAAAACAAGTTTCGAATAAGAGTTAAAAATAATTATACGAGAAATCTTTAGGCATCAAAGCATTGTTCTCATTTTCCGTTGAACCAAGTGAGTCACGGACAATATCGAAAATATTTGCGACAAGAAAAATTGAGAACACAAGTAACAGCAATAGAGAACACGTCCTCCTTTCTCGCCAACTGATCCTATCACTGATCAAGTGATTCGTTCCGCTCAAGAAACCCGCTAAAAGGTTTTGCGACTGGATCTCGATGAAATAACCTTTGGTAAAGCTCCGTGAGTGATTCCAAGAAAGTATCACCGAAGAATCAAAAACAAAGCGGAGAAGTCTTCTCGAAAATCTGCGGAAACGTTGTTATCTCCACGCGTCGTGTCGATTTACTAAAATCATCACCCGTTACTTATGCGAAAAATCCTTCGTATATTCAGGATCATGTCATATGGAAGCAACTTTCGAAAATAAACGTAACAGGTTTTGCGAAAAATACTTTCCTTTTAGGAAAAACCAAGCTATACGATCCGACACTGGACGACCAATCTGAACTTTGTTTCCTCGCATCACGATCTGAAAAATCTCATTTCTTAGCCCTGCGGTTCACGAGCATCTGCTCTCATTCCTCTCGATTACATCTGGGAACGAAACCATCCCGCAACTAACTTCGCACGGGCTCGGCACCGAGCTTCTTAAGCTTTGTCTCTCTCGGGCTAAAAAGAAAACAACTTCCATACGAACAAAGGAGAGATTATACGAAACTTTCACCGTATGAATCAAACCTAAAAACAGAAAAAACGTTTTCTACGACCATAAAAATACTTGGCTATGCTGCTCAATACAACCTCCACGCCAAGCCAAAACATTCAACGGACGATGTAAACTTATCAAAAACCGACTAAGTTTTACATTCTCTCAATTCACTCTATTTCCAAAGCAGGCTTAACACAAAACACTCACAAAACTGCAACATCTTCGAGCCCGCAAACATTTCTAACACGAAATACAACATATAAAATAAAATCCAATCTTCGGCACTGCGAGAAGTCGCAGACGCCTGAAGAATAGTTTTTCGACACAAATAGCTTCCTCGATAAAGTCATTTTCTTGGAAGACCTAACAGTACATCCGCGACTATAAAATACACACAAGATACGAATCCTTCGCGAAGGCCCAAATAACGGTAGCATCTACCACCAAGTTTGTTGCTGATCACAACAAACTCGCAGAGATAGCTCTCATACACCCAACACAAGGGTAATAGTGCTATAAAGAAATCCAAATTTTGGTCAGCACCTTCGGGGATGCTCGATTTCGATCAGACAAGTCGTATAAGCCTAGAAAACATCACGGACTTTAAATCGATACGAAATCAGGTTAAAATCGCAACAGACAAAACGAAAGCCGACTAGTCATCACATAGCTTTATTCCGAAAGTAAACCTAGGTCTTGCGCTAAACCCAGAACACTGGTCTCTAAAGTCTCAAGGCATGAATTGAGATACTAAAGGCATGTCTCTTCGTTCAACGCTCACCGAATTTCAAAACATTCCGGAACGGGCAAACGAACCGGACGATCTAAAAAAGTGTTAGACTATGAGACGACAAATCGTATTCTTTCTTCTACATTCATACGAATAAAAACATGTTAAAAACAAAACTCCGATGATTCCATTAATAAAGCCGTACACGTTACCACCGGAACAATCAAGATCGCTCAGACTGAAAATTGAAGGATGGGCACATTATGAAATTCAACGTTCAGTACACATGCTTAACAAACAAGTATAGAAAGATTCAAAGAGAGAAATAAAGAGAGAGAAATTTTCTCCACCTTAGGAAAAATTATAAGGAAAGAAGTGTGTAAAGAATTTGAAAACTTACTCCACATATTTATAAGCAAAATTCTACTATTCACCTTCGGACTTTTGGTCGTTAAAGTTCCGCCTACTTCTACCAAACTTGCCAAACAAGTTCAAACCGCTCGTAAGAACTCTACGAATTTTACGGGATGGGGGGCTAACAGTTGGGGTCAAAATCGGTTACGACGGAATCAACGACCAAAACTTTCCGCAAAGATAAGAATAGGTTTATAAAAATACAAAAAGTGTCAAGAAGAATTCTAAGAACTTTCAGAACAAAGGAATTCCGTAAACTTAACAATCATCATCTTGGAAATCATCAGAAAAGCGAATAAAACAATCCACGATTGTCCGACTGACCATATTAGAAAAAAACGGCCGTAACATCCAAACTCCCCAAAACGGCAAAGCCGTCCGATGAGGTCAAAAATGGTAACCTCAAAATCAACGTCTGCGATTGCTTTTCCATATATTCGCTGAGAGGATCTCGGGTCGAGAAAACAAGAAACGATCGAAACCGAACAACTGACCAGCTCGCCAAGAGGCGAGCTGGCCGTTCTTGATTAGCTCGCCTGTTGGCGAGCTGAACTGACCCGTCAAGCTCGCACACAGGCGAGCTGTCCGTGCTGAACCAGCTCGCCAACAGGCGAGCTGAACTGACTCGTCCAGCTCGCCAACACGCGAGCTGCCATGCTTGACCAGCTCGCCTGTTGGCGAGCTGAACTGTCCCATCTAGCTCGCCAGCCAGCGAGCTGGCCATGCTTGACGAGTTCAATGTCATGTCGAGCTGAACCAAACCATCCATGCCCCTCGACTCGATCGTACTCTGAACCATGATCGGAGCATCTCTCGTTTCGTTTCGATCCTTCATACCGTTGGAATTTTACTATAAAAACCACAAAAGGCTTGTTTTCTTGTAAAACCTTGAGTAAATTGTATAAAACAGCAACGGTTAAATGAAACACCGAACATTGCAAAACTATACGATTAACTCAAGATATTTTATAAAAAACTGCAAAAGACTTGTTTTCTTGTAAAACCTCGAGTAAATCGTATAAAACTGAAACGGTTAAACGAAACACCGAACATTGGCAAACTATACGATTAACCCGAGATTTTTTAAAAAAATGACATCGCATAATGAAATGATCT
The DNA here is from genome assembly GCA_932364175.1 of Eruca vesicaria subsp. sativa. Lineage (NCBI taxonomy): Eukaryota > Viridiplantae > Streptophyta > Magnoliopsida > Brassicales > Brassicaceae > Eruca > Eruca vesicaria. The sequence continues at coordinate 38,331 of CAKOAT010068266.1, read as the reverse complement.
CGTCTAAAGTCGTAAAATGGCTAAATCACTAAATGGCTCGGAAAGTCCTAAAACGCGATAAAGGCCTACTCACGACTTTAGACAAGATCCATCCCAAAGATGTGATGACGGTTTACGCATTACTCGCAGGAGTGGGAAAATGTCAAGTTCGAAGAGAAATAGAAGTTTCCCAAGTTAAAAAAGGAGAATCTAGAAAAATGGAAGATTTCCGAAAGACGAGAATCAAGGTGGAAAAGGAAAGGTTAAACTGTCAAGGAGAGAAGTATATAAGCTCAAGGTCGAGGAAAAGCTCTCATCTCACAGAAAAACTTAGAACTTAGAGCATTTAGGCAAATTTTCGTTTTTGTTATTGAGCTGCGTCTCAACTAGGGTTTTAGTCTTAGGTTGCAAAACTAGGAAACTCTCCGCCAGCTCCTGTAGCCAAGGCTTTTACCTCGTTGTACTGTTCTTACGCAAAATTGGAACCTCTTGTATCCTGATTACTTGGCGTGTGGTTTAGCAGATATCTGGGAACTCTGGGAAATTAGGATTTTCCTAAGTTCCTTAATTTACGGAAATCGACGGTGTGAATTTTGGTTCACACACTTCCTCTCCTCTCAAAGCCCCTTGACAGAGAGACCCTACTACTCTATCTCGTCGTGTCCGAGCATGCAGTAAACAGAGTCCTTGTGCGGGAAGAGGGAAGGAGACAACAGCCCATCTACTACGTGAGCAAGTCTTTACTGGACGCTGAGACTCGCTATAGTCACCTCAAAAAACTAGCACTAGCCCTGGTGATATACCATGATTTTGACCCGCTTTTAGCCATGGTATTGATGTGTTTTATAAGTTTTATATATGTTTTGGAGTGTATTAGGTGTGTTTTCAGGCTCAGGAGCATTTTGGAGTAAAGTGATGATTTAGGCGCCCTTTTGGAGCTTAAAGGAGAGTTTTCCAAGATGACTATGAAGATTAGACAATAAGGATACATATCGATCGATACACACCCTGTGTAATCGATCGATGACGCTTCCTAGAAGATGAAGTCGAGATACTCCATCGATCGATGTACACCATGTACCATCGATCGATATGATGCGTGGAGAACAAGTTCGACTTGGCCGACTTGAAGCCCAAGTCTTCCCAATATTACAATAATGCCCCTGACGAGTTTTTAACCTAATGGAACTCCTATTTATAGTTTTTGCCTATGTGTTTGGCAAAGCATGATTTTTCTTGTTCTTTGTATGCTTTTGATTTTCTTTATTCTATTCTATACTTAGCAATAAAGTATTTCTTTTCATCTAAATTTCTTAAAGGTTATAGATTTCTAGATTTAGAAGAAACACAAAGAGATTTGTTGTTCCAAGAACCAAAAGTTCAATCTTCTAATCTATGAGTTTCTATTATTACCTAGTTGTTATGAATCTCTTAGCTATGTCTGAGTAGATTTCTCTGTAAGATTTAGGGTTCAAATAGTTATGAGGGATTAGCCCCAACTATGGAAAATGTTGAATTGTTGATATTCATTATCCAGATGAACCCTAATGCTTACTCTAGAGTAGCTACCTAGAGTATGATCATGGATCTGATTTAACTTGTTAATCATTGTCCTGAAATCATTTGGCATAAGCTTAGATCCTCTAGGATTGTGCGAGAGCCGGTCTATGATCTTGGTGAACACAGTTTCGATTCGATCTTATGGTATATCGATCGATACTCCTATAGAGTCATCGATCGACAGCAACCCATATCATCCGATATCGCTGTCAAAACATCGGTCGATATTGCTGGCAATAAGATCAATGGATGAGTCTATTTAGCGATTGCTATTAGATGTGTAAGAATCGAAGTTCTCATATATCTTGTAAGCAATTCATTTAAACTTCTATAGCATTATAATCCTAATTATCTGAATAGCAACCTTGAATCTAACTACTTTCTTTTATTGTTTTAAACCAAAACCCATTTTCTTAAGCAACTTACCATTGCTTACAAACTAAAATTTACTATTTTAAACCTAATCAACCTAACATAATCACTTAGGATTATATCTATTGTGTTCCTTAGTTCCCTGTGGATTTGATCCCTAAGTACTTTAACTGAACTTCTTATTTGAAAGAGTAATTCACTTCTAAGGGTTAAAACATTAGAGTGATATCAAATTAGGCGCCGGTCCCGGGGAACTTTGATAACATTAGATTTAATCTGATTAGGTCTAGGTTATTTTTCTTTTATTGTTTATCTATCTTCTGACACCAAATTTTTTTTTTCTTGTTTTTTTTTCAGGTACATGCCCAGCAGTACTAGAAGCAACAAGAACAAACACCTTTTGTACTCAGAAGATCCTCACAACTTGGAACGTAGCATCCGCAAAGACTTACGCTCCTCATCGATCGACAACAACACATCCCTGTCGACCGATACTTGCCTACCACAGTCGACCGAGACACCTTCAACGTCGACCGATACTCTCACCGTCACATCGCTCGACATCAACAACCGTTCGTTGACCGATACCCTTCATCCGACATCGATCGATATACCTCACTTTACATCGATCGATACTAACCGGCGAGACATGGTAGCACCTATTATTCTCACTACCGATGAGAATGGAGACCTGTGTGATCGAGATGGTCACCTGCGTAATGCAGCAGGTCAGAAGCTGAACGCTTAGAAGGAGATCATACCTGAGCAAGAAACTGCACCTATAGACATCATTCAACCTGTAGAAGAGGCTAACCAAGCTAGATCTTTGGCTGACTACAACCGTCCAGATCAGTTCTATTCCAACCGATCAGCCATCCACCCTCTTGCTATTCAGAGAGGAGATTTCGAGCTTAAGCCGCAGTACTACACCCTTGTAGGACAAATACCCTTCTGTGGGTTGTCCAATGAGAATCCTATAGACCATCTGGAGAGGATCGAGGATCTCATAACCGTCATAAAATCCAATGGAGTCCCTCAAGACTATCTTCTCTGCAAGCTTTTCAAGTACTCTCTATCTGGAGAAGCTTCGCAGTGGCTGAGACAACTACCACCAGGTTCTCTCACAACCTGGAGTGACATCAAGAACGCATTCCTGCGTAACTTCTTTGGTGAGTCACGCGCTGAAGAATGGAGGAAAAAGATTGCTACATTCACTCAGAATTCTGAAGAGTCATTCAAAGATGCATGGAACAGATTCAAGTCCTACCAAAGAGATTTCCCACACCACGGTTTCAACAAAATGCAACTTCTTTGCACTTTCTACAGAGGCATCACATTGGATTATCAGAGAGCTCTTGATACAACTAGTGATGGCAATTTCAACACCAGGAATCCACAAGAAGCTGTGAAATTAATTGATAACTTAGCTTCCAGCAACATCACAAAGAACTTCATGAAGACAAAAGCTACATCATTCGTTGGGAAGGAATACATCAATGAAGTGCAAGCACAACTGGATACCATTCAGAAGTTACTAAACAACCAGATCTGTTCAGTGGAGGATGCAGAGACTGCAGGTGAAGATTATATAGAAGATGTGAACTGGATCAGTGGAGCTGGTTTTCAGAGATCTGGTAACCAAGGAGGATACAGAAACTACACAGGCCAGAGAAGCAACTTCAACCAGAGTTCACAGAACCTTAACACGTTCAGCAGCAGCAACCCCAACAACAACATGAGCTATGGAAACTCATTCTACTCCAACCCTCACCCACCCACCCAAGATACTAAACTGGAGGAGATGCTTGACAAGGTCCTTGAGAGTCAGCAGAAACTCCAGACAGACTTCAATGGGAAGATTGACTCCGTCTACAACACCCTCCAAACAAAGGTAGATGCTTTGAACACCCATATGAAGAAACTGGAGACTCAGGTGTTTCAGACAGTAGAAGCCCTAAAGAAACAAGAGTTTGCCAACAACAATAACATCAATGCCATCCTGGATGATGAATTTTGGCAAGAGGTAGTAGAAGAGATTCAGCAATCTGATGATGAGAGTGACTTCGTTCGCGACTACTATCGATCGATATCACCCCGCGATCATCGACCGATACGATCCAATGCACATCGATCGATCAACTTTAATGAGTGTCGATCGATGGACTTAGACGAGGACCCGTATGAGTGCAGTACCGTCCAGACTATGCCGCACAAAGTCTTAGCAGCACGTCACCCACATCCACCCGTCCCTGTCAAGATTGATCTGCAAGATATCGACCGACATGATTACCCTCCTATCGATTGACAGGAAGACCATGACATCGACCGACGCACTCCAGTCAGTGTCGCCGATACCCGGTACCCCAACGCCGAGTGCAATTCCCCAAGATAGATAGTGCACGTATTAACGCATTCCGGGAGCAGTACTACACTACTAGAAGCCCTCAGAAAGCCATCTTGAAGAGACCCACGAATATCTTTGAGTCTATGGAGATATAAAAGGAAAACCATGGACGAGTTCTCAGAAAAAGGAAAGAGAAGATACCGAAGCCGTATAAAAGGGAAGCTAATGAGAAAGAATTGTCAAGCTTCAGAAAAAGAGTTCTAAGAATACCTAGAGAGAAACCTTTTGAGGAAGCCTACTTTTCACACAGATTGTGGATGTTTTTCAGAGAGACAAGAGAGACAGAAGAAGACATAAAGAAGATGTTTCATCAAATCAGAGACAATCTAAAGAAGAAGACCACACTAGAGAAGAAGAGCGATCCAGGGAAGTTCACAATACCTTGTTCCATCAGAGGTGTTGAGTTCCCTCGTGCCCTATGTGATACAGGATCTGGAGTCAGCATCCTCCCCAAGCTTATGGCAGACCAGCTAGGTCTGAAGATCGAGCCTACTGAAGAATCCTTCATCTTTGTGGATTGTTCTCAGCAGAACTCTGGAGGAATAGTTGGAAACCTTGAGGTACAGATTGGAGATGCCCTAATGTCTACAGACTTCCATGTCCTAGCCAACAAGCTCAACTTCAAGACTTCGCTACTACTTGGAAGAGCCTTCTTAGCCATAGTTGGAGCCGTTTGTGATCTCAAATCCAACAAGCTATGTCTAACCCTCATCAACCCTACCATCCACTACAACCCTGTTCCAGTCATCAAGTTTCCAAGGATGAAGAACCCAGCACTCGTAGCAACATGTTTCTGTGCCCACGAGTACGATTCCATGGCCGAGTACGAAACCGATCCAGATCCATCGACCGATGGCAGTCTTCTACCATCGACCGATACCAGCCGACCCAAATCGACCGATGAATACACATTGTCATCGATCGATCTGCTATTCCCCAATATCGAGGAAGAGTTTCCTGACGGTGATTTTGGCACCAATGATTGGGAGAACGATCATTACATGCCCGAGCTAGCTAGCATCACTACTCAGGAGGAGTACGATGCAGATTATGAAGAGGAACGCACCACCAAAAACGAAGCCAGACTTTCCTTCTTATCCTGCATCTTTCGACCATCGACCGATAGAGACCCTTCTCCATCGACCGATATGCCCTAACCCAGATCGCTCAAACGGCGTTTTGAATCAACGAGCGACAAACCTTACTGCGCACAAGTCTATGTCCCACGAACCACGAGACGGAGATTACTCGACTGGAAGCTGGGCGAGCAGTTATCATGAGAGTTTTGCAGTAGATACAACACCACTACCATCCGCGATCCGACTTGAAGCACCCGTATCGACCGACATGGAGCACCAGCCATCGACCGACATGTTTCTCAACAGATCGACCGATGCACCTGCTCTACCATCGATCGATACAGCATCTACACCATCCGAGGTATAAACACAAAATCAATTTTACATTACTAACTCCGGATGAATATGGTATTTTCAGGGATCCAGAAGGTCATGCACGAGCACTAGATGGAAGAATCATTCCACTATCCAAAGAAGACGTTGCAGACATCCTTCAGATGGCCAATGGACCAATCAGTCCCTATATACAACCACCCATCTACCAGAATGATCAGCACCAACTACCTCATGAGCAAGATGGTGCAGAAAACCTTCATTCCAACTCAGCTAATCCAGCAAATCAACGCCTATCGATCGATACATGGAAGAGAGCATCGATTGATATACATCGCGAGTTTGGGAAGAGAGCTTTCAAACATGGAGTTCGTCATTTCTTCTGGGAAAAGAAAGACGAATTTGGTGTCTACAGAGATGAGAGTGGTTATGCAAGAAGCATCAATGGTGACATCATCCATGTCTACAAAGAAGACATTGAGAAGCTGCTTAATAGAGCCACAATGTTTGAGTGCTCTTGTATCTGTCTACAAGAACATGCTGAACATTTCACTAAAGGAGTTCCAGTTTGCAAGCTCTACACACAAGCAGAGCTCACACACATGCTGAATGAAAGAGCCACTGAACACAACTGGGAGAAAGCAGGATTGAGCTTAGAACATGAGAAAGCCATCTCGAGACTTCAAGGAGAACTACTATGGAATACATCAAGCAATGACTTCGCTCGCAAAGAGAGTAAATCCCTACAAGAGGAGGTGGATGCACTTCGCAAAGAACTTGAATCTCAGAGACGACCATCGACCGATGCAGCACCATCAGCATCGATCGACACTAGCTATGAAGCACCTATCGAGAGTCACTTACAGAAGCTATCGATCGATGATATACCCAGCACATCAATCGATAATCGCACACCAGACTACTGTACAAGAGAAGAACTTGAAGAAGACACAAGGGATATCTACAGATCTATCGAATTCTGTGAAGAGGACGCACATAGATCACTAGACAAATTTTGGTGGCCGGTAAAAGGTAACGTTCAAGATTTGAAATGCACAGTGGAGAATATTCAGCAGAAGATCGAAAACATAAAGAACTTGCTCGCGAGCCAACCTGCACAATCCGCATCGATCAACGAGCCTTTAAACCCATCGACCGACGGATATCCATCCACATCGATCGACATGATTACACCGAGATCGATCGATACCACCCTATCGCTTGTGCACAATACCCAAAACCTCAACACCATGCCGATGAGTACTGATCTGGAGAACACCTACAGCAACACTGGACGACATGAGTGCAGTTTATCAAGCATTGAGGAGTGGTTACAGAGAATCCACTATGAGGTCCTTGGTTTGCAAGCTAGTATGACCCGAAGCGAGAAAGACACAAGAAGCTTTTTAACTTCATGGTTTGAAGAATCACAAGACAAGAAGGATACTTGTTTCCCAACAAGTACCTGCAACCCACCTCACTAGCCACCATACCTCCATAGTCAAGCTAAATGACTTTAAATAAGCGCTGAGTGGGAGGCAACCCACCATTAGGTATTTTCTTACTTAGTTTTATTTTATTTTTACTTATTACTTTCGTTTTTATTTGTTTTTAGGAACATAGCTACACGATCACTACCTCTATCGACCGATGAGACCCTGTCAACATCGCCTGACATAACCCTATCCATGACGATCGATGGAAGTGACTCCCCATCGATCGATACGAATATCGGTCAGGTATATCGTTCACAATTTCGATATCAGTTACACAATTATTATTTCTTATGCTCTAACTCCGACTAGTTATACACTGAGGACAATGTATGTTTTAAGTCTGGGGGAGTTAATTACTGATTCTACTTTACCTTTTTGTCTCTTTAAAAAGTTTTCAAAAATTGGTTTTATTGAGTCAAGAAAGGGACAAAAATATTTCAAAAAAAAAAAAATTTCTTTTGCTTTTTATCTTACTACTCTTTAGCACCATTCTGAGAATTGTTGATTGCAGAAAGTACTATAGATGCTAAAGTAGATCACCGATCATCCTATGAAAACACTTTTCATGATTGTTTGGAAGAACCAAAGCTGATTTCCAGCCTAACCTGACATCTATTGCTTGTCTTGGGGCTTGGTATACAAGGGATAGGAATCCTCATGCAAGTCTGGAAGGTAAAAGTCTCAAAAATTTTGGTTTCCTTCTCTCCTTCCTTTGGCATCCCATAAAGAGAAAATAAAAGATTGAGATGATTTCCTGAGAGGCAGAGGGAAAGGTACATTACTCATGACCCCACTATTCTAAATCAAAGGAATGATCACACATTGTGGAAGCGAGGGAGAGGTACATTACCTATGAGCCCACTATTCTCCTACACTTTGTCAAAAAGAGACTACAAAAGTTGAATGATCAGTAAGATGAACATTAGTTGTTAATTGGGATTGGTAAAAAAGAAAAGAAAAGAAAATTTGGGATTCAGAGAAGGGGGATAAAGCGAGAAAAGGAACCAGGATGAGAATGCCTGAAACTTGTATGAGTTGAATACAAGTGTTCTTTGATCGATACTCCCAAGGTAAAGCCTAAACATTTATTTTATGCATAAATGAAAACAGTAGAGGGGATAGTTAGACAGGATTGTTTAAGTTGATTGGCTAGATGATATTGGTTTCTAAGCTAGGATATGGTATAATGTACTTCTGTAGTTAGTAATATGAGATGTGGATTGCAACAAAGTAGAAGTGATGATTTGAGAGCTAAGATTTTATTGAGTCCCTACTGTTTTTAAAACTTCTTCCAAAAGAGACTAATGGTTTGCTTGAGGACAAGCAAAAGGTTAAGTCTGGGGGAGTTGATATACCATGATTTTGACCCGCTTTTTGCCATGGTATTGATGTGTTTTTAAAAGTTTTATATATGTTTTGGAGTCTATTAGGTATTTTTGCAGGTTCAGGAGCATTTTGGAGTAAAGTGATGATTTAGGCGCCATTTCAGAGCTTAAAGGAGAGTTTTCCAAGATGACTATGAAGATCAGAAAATAAGAACACATATAGATCGATACACACCCTATGTAATCGATCGATGACGCTTCCTAGAAGATGAAGTCGAGATACTCCCATCGATCGATGTACACCATGTACCATCGATTGATATGATGCGTGGAGAACAAGTTTGACTTGGCCAACTTGAAGCCCAAGTCTTCCCAATATTACAATAATGCCCATGACGAGTTTTTAACCTAATGGAACTCATATTTATAGTTTTTGCCTATGTGTTTGGCAAAGCATGCTTTTTCTTGTGCTTTGTATGCTTTTGAATTTCTTTGTTATATTCTATACTTAGCAATAAAGTATTTCTTTTCATCTTAATTTCTTAAAGGTTATAGAATTCTAGATTTAGAAGAAACACACAAAAAGATTTGTTGTTCCAAGAACCAAAAGTTCAATCTTCTAATCTATGAGTTTCTATTATTACCTAGCTGTTATGAATCTCTCAGCTATGTCTGAGTAGATTTCTCTGTTAGATTTCGGGTTCAAATAGTTATGAGGGATTAGCCCCAATTATGGAATGTTGAATTGTTGATATTCATTATCCAAATGAACCCTAATGTTTACTCTAGAGTAGTTACCTAGAGTATGATCATGGATGTGATTTAACTTGTTAATCATTGTCCTGAAATCATTTGGCATAAGCTTAGATCCTCTAGGGTTGTGCGAGAGCCGGTCTATGATCTTGGTGAGCACAGTTTCGATTCGATCTTATGGTATATCGATCGATACTCCTATAGAGTCATCGATCGACAGCAACCCATATCTTCCGATATCGCTGTCAAAACATCGGTCGATATTGCTGGCAATAAGATCAATTGATGAGTCTATTTAGCGATTGCTATTAGATCTATCTAAGAATCGCAGTTCTCATATATCTTACAAGCAATTCATTAAAACATCTATAGCATTATAATCCTAATTATCTGAATAACAACCTTGAATCTAACTACTTTCTTTTATTGTTTTAAACCAAAACCCATTCTCTTAAGCAACTTACCATTGCTTACAAACTTCAATTTACTATCTTAAACCTAATCAACCTAGCATAATCACTTAGGTTTACATCTATTGTGTTCCTTAGTTCCCTGTGGATTCGATCCCTAAGTACTACAACTGAACCACTTATTTGAGAGAGTAACTCACTTCTTAGGGTTAAACATTTGAGTGATATCACCTGGTAACAGCGGCCCGAAAACTCCGGCCATACTTCCAGGCCCATCAGGTCATGGTAATCACGTCGTTTCCCATAAAAGCTGTCCTCCATAAGCCTGAAATGTCAGGACGCCTCGCCAAATGGGCAATCGAGCTTGGAAAATACGATATAATCTTCAAGCCCGCCACGGCCATCAAATCGCTGGTCCTTGTCGACATCGTCGCCAAATTCTCCCCCTCTATGCTTCCGGCCCTGGAGTAGAGACTGGTTTCCATGGCGCAGAGGGAGAAAAAGGAGAATGGACCCTGTACGTCGACGGTTCCAGCAATATAAGGGGGGAGGGAGTAGGCATAGTCCTAACCTTCCCCACTGGCTTGACTCATCGAGGGAAGTAAGATGTAATTTCAAAGCTACAAACAAAAAATCTGAGTATGAGGCCCTGATAGCAGGTTTAGCACTCGCCAAGCAAATGGGAGCCGAGGTGATCCACGTCTTCAGCGACTCCCAACTAATCATCAGCCAGGTCCAAGGCGATTATCAAGCCAAGGATGCCAGTATGATCAGATACCTCGCCTTTGCGAAACACCTGATCAAAAGGTTCCAGAGCTACAAGCTTACTCAAATTCCCAGAGAACAGAATACACAGGCCGACACTACTAGCCAAATGAGCATTCCCTTACTGGTACTCCAGTGGCCAGTGTGGAAACCGGAATTCACTCCTGTCGATTTTACGTAAATTAAGGAATTTAGAGTAAACCCTAATTTCCTAGAGGACTCGTCTATCTGCGGAACCGCACACAAGCAATCAAGTAAGCGATGAGAATAAAGTTAAAGTATGAAAAACGAGATTGAGAGCTAGAAGGAGTCTTATTACGAATTCGCGTAAGAACAGTACAATAAGAGTAAGCCTTAGCTGCGTGAGCCGTCGGCGAGATTCCTAGTTCTAGCAATCTAAGACTAAAAACCCTAGTTGAAACGCAGCTCGATTACAAAAATGGAAAGTTGCCTAAATGCTAAGTTTTGGTGGTGAAAGCTCTGAAAAATAGTCCCTTTGCTCTGTCCTTGGCCTTCTGCTTATATACTCCCTCCTTAGGCGGTTTACTCCTTCCTTTTCGCCCAGATTCGAGTTTATCGGGAATCTTCCATTTATCTCGATCTTTCCATTTTCCTTGCGAAACTCTTCTATTTATCTTCAAACTTGACATTTATCTTCACACTTGACATATATCATCTTTCTGCAAGTAAATCTTTAAACCGTCATTGTATCTTTGGGCTGGATTTTGTTAAAAGTCGCAAGTGGGCTTTTATCGCACTTTTGGGCTGTCCGAACCGTTTTGTGATAAAAACCGTTTTACGATTTTAGACGAGATCGTTTCCTGATACGATGCCGTTTTTATAATATTTCTCGAGTTAATCATATAATTTGACAATGTACGATGTTCTGTTTAATTGTTTCCGTTTTATACGATCTTCCCCAGCTTTACGAGAAAAGAAGACTTTTACGATTTTTATCGTAAAACTTGAACAGTGAGACGGATCGAGAAGAAATGAGAGACGTTTCGACCATGGTTCAGAGCATGATGGAATCGAAGGACGTATTCCTCACGTCAGGGACGTGGGAGATATAGGCTCGGGATGGTCAGCTCGACGTACGGCGAGCCGAACCGGGTTGGTTCAGCTTGTTGTACGGCGAGCTGAACCGGCTGGTTCGACTCGTCGTATGTTGAACTGGTTCGGTCGAACCTGCTCGTGGTTTACGGTGGATGCGGTTTTTGCGGTTTTTCGCTTAAATTGGGCAATCGTGTAATTGGCGATTGTTTCGTTCGTTCTTCCGAAATGACGATCTCCAAGTTTTCCGCGGATTTCCTTTGTTCGGAAAGTCTTTAGAATTTTATAAAACAACTTCACGTGTTTTATAAAACATATTTTTATTTTTGCGGAGACTTTTAGCCATTGATTCCGTCGTGACCAATTTTGACACCAACAGTTAGCCCCCCAGTCGCTAGAACCTTGAGTCTCTAGCGTTAGGTTCTTGCGAGTGGTTAGCTAGTTTTAGGTAAGTTAGGCGGAATTAATGGTCGGAAAGGTCCGTTGAAAGCGATCTTTCCACTCTCCAGGGAGCTGAAAAGTGTTTAAGATTAGTGCTGTGCCTTGTGAAGGCTGCCTACGTACCCTATTGAAGGGATCAAGCCTTTCGTAGTTCGTCTTGGAGTTAAGGTTCGTATGACCTGTTTCCCAGTGAGACCTTTACAGTCTAGTTATGTGTATTGGACCTCTGTATGTCTTGAGACTAGCTTAGTATGCTGTTTGCTCTAGCCGAGTGGCCGTTATAGTTTTTGGACGGGCCGTGTGTGGCTCTGAGTCCCTGCCGCTTTGCAGCTTTATTATAAATCAGTTTGCGTTTTTAAGAGCGTGTTTTTATTCGTATGAATGTAGAGGGGAGACTATGAGTTGTCGTCTCATAGTCTAACTCTTTTTGTAGATCGACATGTTCGTTTGCTCGTTCCGAAATGTTTCGAAATTCGATGAGCGTTTAGATATGAACAAAGAGACATGCCTTTAGGATCTCGAATCATGCTTTGAGACGTTAGAGACCAGTGTGCTGGGTTTAAGGCAAGACCTAGGTTTACTTTCGGATTGAGGTTATGCGATGACTAATCGACTTTCGTTTTGCCTGTTACGATTTTGACTTGATTCCATACCGATTTTGAGTACTCGATAGGTTCTCGGCTTATACGACTCGTCTGGTTGGAATCGAGCATCTCACCGAGGACAATTTTTAAGTCTCGCAGAAGTGCTGACCAAAAGTTTGGATTTATTTTATAGCGCTATTACCCTTGTGTCGGGTGTATGAGAGCTATCTCTACGAGATAACTTACGTCTGTTTAGGACTGTTGCGAGTTTGTTGTGATCAGCAACAAACTTGGTGGTAGATGCTACCATTTTTTGGGCCTTCACGAAGGATACGTATGTTCCGAAGTTTTGTATGTTTTATAGTCGCGGATGGACTGTTGGGTCTTCCAAGAAAGTAATTTTATCGAGGAAGGTATTTCTTCTCGAAAAACTATTCTTCGGGCGTCTTCGACGTCTCGCAGTGCCGAAGATTGGTTTTTATTTTATATGCTGCGTTTTGTGTTCGAAACGTTTGCGGGACCGATGATGTTGCGCGGTGTTATGAGGGTTTTGTCTTAACCCTGCTTTTGCAGAAACACTTTGACTTGCTTGCGGACATTCGAAGCGAAAACATATGTTTCTGTTTGGATGTTATGTAGTTTGATTCATGCCAGAGCAGTTAGGACTGAGGGGTTGCGTAAATTTTTCCCGAAACAAAGCGTCTTTGCAAAGTATTGACCTTCCGAGATATTTTCATATAATTTAAGGATAACTCGTACGGCTTCAGGAGCTTCGTTATGAGTGTTTTCTTACACGTCGGATTTTGTAGGCAACTCGCTTCGGAAATAGAGTGAATTGTGAGAATGTAAAATTTAGTCATCGACAAGTTTACATTATCCGTTGAAAGTTTTGGCTTGGTGTGAAGGTTGTATTCAGCCACATAGCCAAGGACATAGTTGGTAAAGGTTTCGACCATGACACCTTCGTGCTATCAATAAGGTCGAGTCAGTTTGGATCTCCCTTATTGGTGATGTTGTAACCTAACTCGGCATCGAACCATGCCAAGTATGTCCATGGTCGTAGAGAAATTTTTTCCATTTTAGGTTCGATTTATACGATGAAAGTTTCGTATAATCTTTCCTTTGTTTGTATAGAAGTTGTTTTCCTTTTTTTTTTTTTGCCCAAGGCAGACGAAGCTTAAGAAGCTCGGTGCCGAGCCCATGCAAAGTCAGTTGCGGGATGGTTTTGTTCCAGATCTAATCGAGAGGATGCTCATGAACCGCAAGGCTTAAGGAATGAGATTTTTCAGATCATGATGCGAGGAAACAACGTTCAGATTGGTCATCCAGTGTCGGATCGTATCGCTTGGTTTCTCCTATAAGGAAATTATTTTTCGCAAAACCTGTTACGTTTATTTTTGAAAGTTGTTTCGTTATGGCATGATCCTTACTATACGAAGGATTTTTCGCATAAGTTACGGGCGATGGATTTAGTAAATCGACACGACGCATTGGGATAACAATGTTTCCGCAGATTTTTGAGAAACCTTTTCCGCTTAGCTGGTGATAGTTTCTTGGAATCATTCACGGAGTTTTACCAAGTGTTATTTGATCGAGATCCAGTCGCAAAACCTTTTAGCCGGTTTCTTGAGCGGAACGATTCACTTGACCAGCAATAAGATCAGTCGGTTAGCAGGAAAGATGTGTCCCCTATTGCTGCTTCTTATGTTCTCGATTTTTCTTTTGCCGCAAATATTCTTGATATTATTCCGTGACTCACTTGGTTTGACGGAAAATGAGAGCAATGCTTTGATGCCTAAAGATTTCTCGTATAATTTTTTTGCTTCTTTTACGAAACTTGTTTTGTCAAGCTGGAAAAGATCTTTAGGACTTCGGAAAATCATCGATTTTCACTCTGAAGTTTCGCAGAGATTTTCTAACCGTTTTTACGTTTTTCGATAGTAGAGAGATTTTATAATATTCTAACTTTGTCTTTATTAAAAGTTTCGAAAATTTTGATTACAAAGCGAATATTTTAAAATTTGGGAGTATATGAATACTCGTATACGCACCCAGTCCCCCCCCCCCCGTTTTGGAAAGGGGATAGCTGAACTCGTCTTTAGGCGAGCTGCCTACGTATTCCTTTCCGAAATTAAGCCATCTCGTAGTTCCGATTGTTTGTGCGAGTGTTTTAACTCGACTGTCACAGACTTCTCGATCACTTTAGTCGCTGGATCGGCGTCTTGGTCCGGGTTTGTCTCCTCCGGTTGGGTGGAAGCGGTGGGTTCGGAGGCTTGTTGCTACTTGACCGTTGCTGGTTTGGGATCGTTTTCCGCGGGGGGTGGTGTTATCTTCGCCCGTTTTGGTTTCACAATTGCGACCGCCAATTGCTTTAGCTTATGTTCAGCTAAAACGCAAGATCGCGATTGTCTCTGGCATCCCCAAATTGCAGCGACTCCCGTAGGGGTCAGAAACTTGATGCCTAAGTGGTACGTCGATAGAACCGCCTTCATGGAGTTTATCCAAGGCGTGCCCATGATCACGTTGTAGATAGCTGGGGAATCGACGACTGCGAAGTTGACGATTTTCGTCACTTCTTTCGTGGCAACTGGAAGCTGGATTGATCCTAGGGTCATAGACGTTTCGCCATATAAACTGGTCAGCGGCTTTGGTATTGGCTCGACCTTTGATAAATCGATTCCCATGCACGCCAACGTGAAGATTACGTTGAAGGTGCTTCCGGTGTCGACCAGGATTCGAGTGACTTCTAAGTCGCTTATGACTAAGTCGATGACGAGAGGATCAGCGTGTGGTTGGTCGATTCCGCCGGTTTCCGTGTCATCGAAAGAGATCACTCCCTTTGGAGCGTTATCCGATGGTACGTTCCAACTCGAACCGGTTTCGGCTTTTCGTTGGTAGGACTTGATAGATGAGATGGTATCGCTGTAGTATTGTGATTCGCCGATGATCATATTCATCTTCCGGCGGTTAGCGACGTTACGTTTCTCGTCTTGTCTTCGTCCGCGTTTCACGCCCAACTGGATCCCTTGAGGTGGAGTTTCCGCTCACAAGTTCTTATTGTTTTTTGGGGGGCGATCTGAATCGCGGATAAGGTCCTTCACGCTGGATATGTAGGAGAGTTCTCCCGCGAGCAACTTTGCGGCCAGTCTGGCACCGAGAACTTTGCAGTTCACGGTAGAGTGTCCGCGAGTTTGGTGGAGATCGCAGAAGGAATTTTCGTCGTAATACGGATTCGCTGACCACGTGTTCCCCATAGTTCGCCCTTGTTCTGATCCGGAATTGATGGCGTAGTTGTGCTCCCCTTGGAGATCTTGTCCCTCGTAATGGACGAATTTGTCGTTACGAGGGTTTTTATTTTTCAGCTTCTTCTCGGACGCGATGTCCTTTGTGGACAACTTCGCCGGCTTATGCTTCTCAGACATGATTTTAGTCTCCTCTTCGATTGTTATGTATTTGGTACCTTTGTGGAGCGCGTTCTGGATCGTCCACGGTTTCTTGATAGTTATCCACTTTCGAAACTTCGACTTGAACCAGAGCGATTTTCTGAGCTCATCGATGGCGGCTTTGTCGCTTCTTCCCCTAACCCTAGCCATGATAAGTTTGAACTTGCTCATGAAATCGCGGAGAGGTTCGTCTTCCTTTTGGATATAGCTCCAGTGATCGGCGTCGGAAGTTTCCCGATTTATAAACTTCTATTATTGCTTCAGTAATTCGGAAGCTAGTTGGCGTATACTCCCGATTGAATTCCGCTTAAGCTTGGCAAACCACTCGAGCGCCGCTCCTTTTAGGATTTTCGACGAATAGACGGCAATAGCCAGCATATTTTCCTGATCCTTGTGCTTGGCTCGTCCCATGGTAATCTGGAAAGCCTGCAGGTGCAGTTTGGGATCGGTCGTCCCGTCGTAGGTCGGCACTCTGAGTTTTCCATTATCAGGTAGCTTGACCTCGGTGATGCAAGCCGTGAAAGGCGTCCTCTGAGATTCGTCTAGCAGCCGATCTATTTTGGGCGCAGCGCTGGAACCGCTGCGGCCGTTTTAGTGATGTAGTCGCGGAGTTCGCGAATCTTTATTAGATTGCAAGCAGTTTTCCGACCTCGTCGGCGTTTGCTACGAGTAACACGAGATCGTTCCTCGGCCGTTTCTGCGCGTTGCACGCAGTAGAGTTCCTCCTTGCTCTCGGTAAGAGAACGCTCGGGAGAGGATTCCGGCTGAGGGCTGCGATCTTTCCTCCTCCGCGGATGGACGTCTGCGTCCTCTTCCGACAGATCAGATTGTTCGCTCGTTTCTAGGTTAACCCTTTCGACACCGTCTTCTTCGGTCTCCTGTCTGCGAGTAGGAGATTTTTCCTATTCGTTCAGAGTCGCGTCAGGGTTATCTTTTTTGGAGTTTTGCTCCGGTAGATTTCCCTGCTTGGTTCTGGGGCGATCCAAAGGAGTCCCAAAATCGAGCCTTCTTCCGCGGATCCTAGTAGTTCCGCGGGGGCGAATTGCCATAGTTCTCGCAGTTAAGGTTTCAACCAGTTTAGCGAGTGAACCAATGAGCTTTTCTTGTTCCTCTGATATTTTGTTGAAATCGGAGATCATCTTCTCGACAGACTTGGTGTTAGCGTTAACCGCTGACACATATGGAGCTGTTGTGTTGTCAACGTTATCGCCATCGATGCGAGTTGGTTGTTCTTCAGACATCGCTTCTGGATTGAGCGTGCTGCGGCTTGAGTGTAAGATAGATCCGACCCCCCCCCCCTCCTAGCCAAACTGTGGGAACCGAATTTCACCCCTGTCAATTTTACGTAATTTTAGGAATTTAGGGTAAACCCTAATTTCCCATAAGACCTGGCTATCTGCGGAACCGCACACAACCAATCAAGTAAGGGATGAGAATAAAGTTAAAGTATGAAAAACGAGATTGAGAGCAAGAAGGAGTCACAAACGTTATCGCCATCGATGCGAGTTGGTTGTTCTTCAGACATCGCTTCTGGATTGAGCGTGTTGCGGCTTGAGTGTAAGATAGATCCGACCCCCCCCCCTTCTAGCCAAACTGTGGGAACCGAATTTTACCCCTGTCAATTTTATGTAATTTTAGGAATTTAGAGTAAACCCTAATTTCCCAGAGGACCCGACTATCTGCGGAACCGCACACAAGCAATTAAGTAAGGGATGAGAAATAAGTTAAAGTATGAAAAACGAGATTGAGAGCAAGAAGGAGTCTTATTCCAAATTCGCGTAAGAACAGTACAAAAAAAGAATGTCTTAGCTGCGTGAGCCGTCAGCAAGATTCTTAGTTCTAGCAATCTAAGCCTAAAAACCCTAGTTGAGACGCAGCTCGATTACAAAAACGGAACGTTTCCTAAATGCTAAGTTTTGGTGGTGAAAGCTCTGAAAACTCGTCCCTTTGATCTGTCCTTGGCCTTCTGCTTATATACTCCCTCCTTAGGCGGTTTAGTCCTTCCTTTTCGCCCAGATTCAAGTTTATCGAGAATCTTCCATTTATCTTTCCATTTTCCTTGCGGAAATCTTCTATTTATCTTCAAACTTGACATTTATCTTCACACTTGACATTTATCTTCTTTCTGCGAGTAAATCTTCAAACTGTCATTGTATCTTTGGGCTAGATTTCGTTTAAATTCGCAAGTGGGCTTTTATCGCGCTTTTGGGCTGTCCGAGCTGTTTTGCGATAAAAACTGTTTTACAATTTTAGACTAGATCGTTTCATGATACGATGCTGTTTTTATAAGATTTCTCGAGTTAATCGTATAGTTTGACAATATACGATGTTCCGTCTAATCGTTGCCGTTTTATACGATCTTGCCGAACTTTACAAGAAAAGAAGACTTTTACAATTTTTATTGTAAAACTTGAACGGTGAGACGGATCGACACGAAATGAGAGACGTTTCGACCATGGTTCAGAGCATGATCGAATCGAAGGACGTATGCCTTACGTCAATGACGTGGGAGATCGAGGCTCAGGATGGTCAGCTCAACGTACGGCGAGCCGAACCTGGTTGGTTCAGCTTGCCGTACGGCCTTTGAGGCGACCAGCTCGCCGTACGACAAGCTGGTTTGTGGCCACCAGCTCGCCGTACGGCGAGCTGAACCGGCTTGTTCAGCTCGTCGTACGTTGAACTGGTTTGGTCGAACCTGCTCGCGGTTTACGGCGGATGCGGTTTTTGCGGTTTTTGGCTAAATTGGGCAATCGTATAATCGGCGATTGTTTCATTCGTTCTTCCGAAATGAAAATCTCCAAGTTTTCTGCGGATTTCCTTTGTTCGGAAAGTCCTTAGAAATTTATAAAACAACTTCTCGTGTTTTAGAAAACGTATTTTTATTTTTGTAGAGACTTTTAGCCATTGATTCTGTCGTGGCCGATTTTGACACCAACAGCCAGCGACAGAAAAGAGAGGGGGATCCCGACGAAATCTCATGCATCAACGAAGGAGAGACCTGGATGAACCCTATTATCGACTATCTTACACATGACCTCCTCCCTGAGGACCGAGGCGAAAGCCGAAATATAAGGAGGCAAGCAGCAAGATACTGCATCACCGAAGGAAAATTGTACCAAAGATCCTTGTCAGAACAATACCTACGATGTCTTACCCCCAGAGAAGCGGTCATAATATTAGAGAAGCTCCACGAGGGAGAATGTGGCTCTCACTTTAGCAGACAAAGCCTAGTGCTCATAGCCAGAAGAGCCAGTTACTACAGGCTCATAATGACCACTGACGCCTTCAGACAAACCAAGTCCTGCGACCAGTACCAAAGGCACGCGCCGATCTCCAACCTCTTTCCAGAGAACCTAAAGTCTCTAAGCTCCCCTTGGCCCTTCCAAAAATGGGGCATGTACATCGTCGGAAAATTCCCAATGGCACCAGGGTAAAGAGTGTTTCTCCTTGTTATAGCTGACTACTTCACAAAGTGGGTGGAAGCTGAGGCCCTAGCTACGATCACTACAGAGAAGATAAAGAAGTTCATATGGACAAATGTGATAACACGCTTCGGGACGCCCCCAGAAGATTGCCACGGACAACTGGCCCTAGTTGACAAGTCACGACTTCAGAGAATTCTGACAAGAGTGGAATATAAAGCTCTCCTTCTCAGCACCATGACACCCACAATCAAATGGCCAGGCCGAGTCTACAAACAAAATTGTGGTAGACATGATCAAGAAACGCCTGGAGAAAGCTCACGGGCGCTGGGTATAAGAACTACATTGAGTCCTCTGGGCTTATCAGACCACTTTGAAAATAGCTACGCATGAGACTCCATTCTCATTGGTCTACGGCATGGTATTAGTGATACCTGTTATGGTATTTTTGTGTAGGGTCGTTTTAGTACTACGGAACACTGAAGGTTTGTGTGTGAACAAAGAGAAAGAGAAATCAAAAAGAAGCAAAAAGAAACAAGTAGAGAAGGAGACATATTATTGATTAATCGAAGGGGGGCTACAATGTTTGCTCTCGATCCGTTATTCTAGGGTTTGGGTTCCCCTTTTATATGTGTAGATGTCGGCTTGCATTAGGTTAAACTCTTACATATTCGCGAATATGGAAGAGTTGCCTTAAGTGGAAAACTTCCATT
This sequence comes from Eruca vesicaria subsp. sativa, assembly GCA_932364175.1. Taxonomy (NCBI): domain Eukaryota; kingdom Viridiplantae; phylum Streptophyta; class Magnoliopsida; order Brassicales; family Brassicaceae; genus Eruca; species Eruca vesicaria. The sequence continues at coordinate 18,199 of CAKOAT010068266.1, read as the reverse complement.
TTATCCAAGGGCCGGCTTTTGGAGCAGGGGTCGGGCCCGGGGAACCTGGATAAAGGGTCCGGGCCCTAGGTCCCTTCAGAGCAGGGGTCTAGAGGTCGGTGCCCCGCCCGGAAGCTGGAGGAATCTGGTGCCTGAATATTTTTTTCCCAACAGTTTTCCCCTTATTCCTTGATTTCATCAATGGAGTCATGGGATAAAGTGTGTCTAGGTGGACCATAGTCGCTTTATCTCAGCAGCTATGTCCGCTGGCTTCCCTTGGAGTCCTGGACTGGGATCCTTCATCGACTCGTGACGTCCTCTTCCCATCTTACCTAGTCCCAGGCCCTAGATAGGACATCTTCCATTGTTTTACACTAGTACTTGGTTAGTTCCTTGTACAGGTCTCCGTTTGGGAGCAGGCCCCTTTTAAAGGCAGAGATAGCCGTCCCATGCGTTGCACTTAGGAATGGCTACTTTTTCTTGATTGAAGCGTGCGATGTAGGCTGGAGTACTTCGTAGAGATCATTGGAATTCTTTTTCAGATTTCTGCTGCTGGCGAACTCCTCTACGAACTTGTCGCTGAGTTCTGTGAATGACCTTATGGACTTTGTAGGGAGATTGATGTACCACTGGAGGGAAGGATCGGTCAGCGTTGAGCCGAAGCCCCTGCAAATGGCAGGTTCTCTCAGTCCTCGGGATCGCTGGTCCCATTGTAGGTCTTCATGGAAGGGAATTAAAATTTCCTCAGCATTTCGACTAAAGCGATTTCTTCCACAAAGGGTGTGTCGGAGTAGGAGTTGGGGTCATTTCTCCTCATGGGGGAGGGGGGGGGGAGCTACGCCTGGAAGCCTCTCTTCCATCGATTGGATAGTATTGAATCTTTTGGAGAAGATCTTCTCGAGGCATGCCACGGCGGCTGGATCCGAGATCGAGGGGTCGTCAGGCAAGTATTCCTCATCCTCCATGTAGGAGTCGTTGCTTATTGTTACCCGTGCTTTCCTCGTTGTAGCTTTCTTACCCTCGGGTTCTTTATCTTCGGGGGCTTGATGCCGAGTCGCGCCGTCTTCGTCGAGAGGAGTGTCGAGGGAGGGCATGGTTCGAACTTGGGCTCGAAACCTCCGGCGCTTCTTCCTGAGATCTTGGTTCTCCTCTTAGAGAAGATGGTTTTCGGCTTGGGGTAGTCCTACCTTCTCTACGCTTCGTTGCAGCTGTTGGGTGTGCTCGTCGATTTTAGCTTTTAGGGTTTGAACTTCTTGGAGAAATTCTAAGCTATCGCCGGCTGTTTCTCGAGTCTTGCGGAGCTCGGTGATTTCTCCTTGGAGGGGTAACGACGCTAACCGCCGAAAAATCAACATGATTTTTGGTGAATCGCGGTATTACAACATAACCGTCTCATCTATCAAATCCTACCAACGCAAAGCCGAAACCGGCTCGAGTTGGAAGGTGTCGTCGGATGACACTCCAAAGGGGGTGATCTCATACGACGACGCCGAAACTGGCTGAATCGATCAACCACACGCCGATCCACTCGTTATTGAGTTAGTGATAAGTGACCTAGAAGTCGCTCGAATCCTGGTCGATACCGGAAGTACCGTCAAAGTGATCTTCTGAAACACGTTAGCGCGCATGGGAATAGATCTCTCGGAAGTCGAACCGATTCCAAAACCGTTGACCAGCTTTTCCGGCAAGACATCTATAACCTTGGGATCAATCCGACTACCGGTGGCAGCCAAAGAAGTGACGAAAATCGTCAACTTCGCGGTAGTCGATTTCCCGGCCATCTACAACGTGATCATGGGCATGCCTTAGATAAATTCCATGAAGGCGGTCCTGTCGACGTACCACTTAGGCATCTAATTCCCGACTCCTACGGGAGTCGCAGCAATCTGGGGATGCCAAAGACAATCACGATCCTGCTTCCTAGCCGAACATAAGCTGAGGCAATTGGCGGTCGCAATTGTGAAACCAAAACGGGCAAAGGTCACACCACCGCCCGCGGAAGACGACCCAAAGCAAGCAACGGTCGAGAAACACAAGTTTCCGCACCCATCGCTTCTACCCAACCGGAGGAGACAAACCCGGACAAAAACATCGATCCAGGGATTGAAGTGATCGAAAAGTCTGCGACAGCCGAGTAAGAATACTCGCACCAACAATCAGAATTACGAGATGGCTTGATTTCCGAAAGGAATACGTAGGCAGCTCGCCTAAAGACGAGTTCAGCTATCCCCCTTTCCAAAACAGGGGGGGAGTGGGTGCGTATACGAGTATTCGTATACTCCCAAATTTTTAAAACATTCGCTTTGTAATCGAAAAATTTTCGAAACTTTTTTTATAAAGGAAAAGTTAGAACATTATAAAATTTCCGCTACTATCGAAAACGCAAAAACAGAGTCCAAACATCCGGAAAATATTTCCACAGTAACAATTACTTAATCATCTCTACAAAAACTTGTACACAAAATTTTTCGAAGAAGCGCGGCGAGACGTCGCCTAAATTCCCAAGAAAAATATTTCACTAAGTCCGTCCGCGACTATAAAAGCACGAACGCTCGGCGATTGGCCCCGTCGAGCACGCTAGCCGTCCTAAACAGACGCACCGACCTATTGGTCCGCATACATCTGAATAGGATAAAATAGCGCGCTATAAAAGAAATCCAATTTGTTTTTGTCAGCACTTCCGGGCAACTTAGAAATTGTTCCCGGTGAGATGCTCGGTTCCAACCATACGAATCGTATAAGCCGAGAACCTATCGCGGATTCTAAATCGGTATGTAATCAGATTAAAATCACAACAGGCAAAACAAAAGCCGACTAGTAATCGCATAGCGTCAATCCGAAAGTAAACCTAGGTCTTGCCGTAAACCCAGCACACTGGTCTCTAACGTCTCAAGGCATGAATCGAGATCCTAAAGGCATGTCTCTTCGCCCACATCTAAACACTCGCGAAAACAAAAACATTTCGAGGTAACGAATCGGACGATTTACACCAAGAATTAGATGCGAGACGACAACTCGTATTCTTCCCTCTACATCTAAAACAAACACACAAATTTAATACTTAGAAAATAATTTTTTATTAAAAAGTTTTCGAGTACACACCGCACAGCGGCAGGGATTCAAAGCCACCAATGGCCAGTCCCGGAAAAACAACAACGAAATCGTAAAAGCAATAAACATTACACATTGAAATCATCAAACACAGACGCCGAGCTCTGGCCAATGTTAGCATCAAACCGCGTTTGATCAATTTTGCCGCCCGCTTCCGGAATCTCAGGCCCGACCTCGGCCGAATCCAACGACACCATGATGGGGTTCCACTGATCCCACAAGCACGCCCTAAGATCAAAAAGTTTGGGTTGCATCTCTCTCCTTCGATCCAGGTGCTCCCTCTGCGCGGAATATTCTTTGACATACGAATACCCTTCGTTCTGAGTAAGAGACAACCCATGAACAACACTGCGACATTCGCGATAATCACCGTTCGCCCGTTGAGAAACTTCAGCGTTCGAATAACCAGTTGCAAATCGTTCACGACGGGCCTTCATCTCCTCAGCGATCTCGCTTTTGCCTGCACGGCGAGCGCGATGAATTCTCTTGTCGGAAAGCTCCTTGGCACGGCAAGAGATAGCCGCACAATCGCTCCTCACATGAGCTATCTCCTTCTCAATCATTTCTTCGGCTTGGTTGGCCTCAATCTCCGCCCGAAGGCAAGAAACTTCTTTTTCCGCCATATCTGCTCGAAAACTCAGCAAGACGAGCTTCAGAACTACGGTTATGTAGGGCCCGGCTCATGGCAAGAAGGCCCTGCAAAAAAAAAAGAGGATAAGCGAAACCATCCGATAAATAAGATCGCTCAAAAAAATGAACACAAACCTCGTTAGCTTGCTCAGACCCTCTAGCAAACTCTGGAATATGATCATGATCGCTACCTGGAAAATTGGAATTCGACGATCCGCCTGCATTCGTCCAAACGCCTTCTTCCACCTGACTGTCAAGGAAATCCCTGAGAATATTCTCGGGAGAGGCAGTGCGGTCGGATGCGTCATCTTCAACGACCAAGTATTTATCTTTCCGAGATCTCGACTTGCCCCTCCTCATCGAAGGCACGTACGGGACGAATTCTCCTATGAAAAGATCCTCTTCATGAATCGCACGACGGACACGCTGCGGTGAAAAACTACCCCAGCCAACTTCCCCACGTTTCAGTGAGGAAGTAACAATCGGAAGGTCCGCCGGATGCGGAGGTAAAGGGTTAGTCTCTACGGGAAACGAAAGCGAATAAGTAAAAAATAATGAGGTAATTCGTATGAACTCGAATCCCATATCTTTCCGACCCCACGCGGTTGCGAAGAATGGGATGCAATCCTCCTCGACTGACGCGCTGTCAATACGAATGTAGAAGAAATTTTTCTTCCAAGAAGGATAGTTCGACGAGCAACCAGTAACAATTTCTGCACGGGGGTATAAATTGATCTTTTGCGTATTCTCTGCGGGTCTCAGTAAACTCTCGAGATGATCGACGCTAAGAGTGATTCCCTGCTCGTAGCTCAGTGTCAAGAGACCGACGAGTTGTTGTAAGCTCCGCGGAGTCAATTGGCTGATCGATAATCCTAGCCTATGAAGATATCGAACGATGATATCCGGGATCGGAAACCATAAATGGCATTCCCATAAAAATACATTGTAGCACGTAAAAAAAGCCATCGGGCGCGGCCTTATCACTCTGCCTGGCAAGCGGGAGGCGAAACTCGACTGCTTCTGGGACTCGGCAAAACTCCCGCATGTATTCAATACCATTAAGAGGAGCTGAACTCGGGCATCTGGGAGCTCGATTGGCATTGAACAAAGCTGGAACCCAGGTCCCAGGTCTAGAAGAGCTCGACTCGTCCCCTAGCTCCCAGTACGCCCCGTGGTCTCTTGGATCGATCGATGGAAACAAGGAATCCTCTTTCGGCGCCATAACTCGAGGTTGTGAGCTCGTTCCCTCGGAGCTGCGACAATCGGAACTGGTTGAGGAACGTGTCCTCCTTTTTTAAAACATGTTTGGCACAACTATGAGGGAAATAAATTCAAAGGAAGTAGAGAGAATTTTTTTTTAGTTAAGTTATTGAGAATGAGTAAAGAATTCAAAAATTTACTCCACATACTTATAGAAAAAAAGTTTACTATTCACCTTTGGACTTTTGGCCAATAAAGTTCCGCATAATTCTACCAAACTTGCCGAGCAAGTCCTATCCGCTCGCAAGAACTCCACGATTCTTACGAGATGGAGGGCTAACTGTTGGGGCCAAAATCGGTACGATGGAATCAATAGCAAAAACTTCCCGCAAAAAGATAAAAAAATACGTTTTATAAAACTCGAGAAATCGTTTTATAAAACTCGAGAAATCGTTTTATAAATCCAAAAGAGATTTCCGAACAAAGGAAATCCGCGGAAAACTCGGAAGATCTTTATCTCGAAAGAACGAAACAAACGTCGATTACGCGATCATCCGAGTTAAGCACCAAACCGCGAAAAAACCGAAACCGCCGAAAAACGAGAGCTAGTCCCGTCACGACTAGCTCGCCGAACGGCGAGCTAAGCTAGCTGGCTTAGTTTGCCGTTCGGCGAGCTAGAAGCTCTCCGGTTTGGCTCGCCGTACGTCGAGCCGACCATCCCGAGCCTCGATCTCCCACGTCCCTGATTCAACGCCTACGTCTTTCGACACGATTATTTTCCGAACCACGGTCGAAATGTCTCCTGTTTCGTCTCGATCCGTCCTATCATCCTAGTTTTATGATAAAAACCGTAAAACTTTGTTTTCTCGAAAAGAACTCGAGGAAATCGTATAAAACGGCAACGGTTAAAAAAAACACCGAACATTGCCTAAACTATACAAATTATTCGAGATTTTTTATAAAAAATCGTAAAAACGCGTTTTTAATAAAAAAACCTCGAGTGAATCGTAAAAACGGCAATGATTAACCGAAAAAACGAACATAGCTCAACTTTACGATTAACTCGGGGAATTTACTAAGAACGGCATCAGATCAGGAAACGAACTCGTACAAAGTCGTAAAATGGATTTATTGCAAAACGGCTCGGAAGGTCCTAAAAACGTGATAAAAGCCCATCTCGCGACTTTAACGAAATATAGCCCAAAGATACGATAATGTTTTCACGATTCACCCGCATAAGGATAAAAGTCAAGTTTTAAGGTAAATGGCAAGTTTCAAGAGAAATAGAAGATTTCCGCGGGAAAAATGGGAAGATCGAGATAAATGGAAGATTCCCGATAAACTCGAATCTGGGCAAAATGGAAAGACTAAACCACCTAGGAAGGGAGTATATAAGAAAGAGGCATAGGGCAGAAGCATGGACACGTTTTCAGAGCATTCACCACCAAACTCAGCATTTAGGAATATTTCCGTTTTTGTTATCGAGTTGCGTCTCAACTAGGGTTTTCTGTCTTAGACTACTAGAGTTAGGGATTTTGCCGACGGCTCGCGCAGCTATGGCCACTCTTGTTGTAACCGTTCTTACGAAGATTCGGAATAAGATCCTACTTGCCCTCAATCTCATTTATTCTTACTTTAATTTTTATTTCATCGTTTTCTTAATTGTTGTTGTCCGGTTCCGCAGATAGCTGGGTCCTCTGGGAACTTCGTGTTTACTCAAAGTTCTCTTATTTACGATTCATTGACAGTAGGTGAACTTCGGTTCCCACAAGCTGGATGAGCCCTCTTAGCTCACCATATGGTGAGCTGGTGCGGACAGTCTCGATTCGTCGAGTTGACTTGTTTTCGTCGTAAAATTTCAACGGAGAGTCTGGTTGAGACGAAACGAAAAGCTGTACGGTCAAGACTCAAGTAGGATCAGCTTGGGATCATGAGAGTCGTGTCCAACTCGTCATTGGGCGAGCTGGACGTTCGTTTCTAATTTTCTGTGCCACCTTTTTCCTGCGAGTAACCTAGGGTTTTTTCCACAGTTTCTACAAGAGCAAGTTTTATTTTTCCGAAGAGTTTTTGGAAAAAATCTTTTGGTCAAACCCTCACACGTTGAGATTTCTCCGTTTTGTTTATGGGTTTTGATAGGTTTTATCATTGACCTTTTGTTTAGACAGAGAAATCGCGAGCTCGTTTCATGCTCCTTCCGTGGTGAAGAGTCGTGATTAGGTTTTCGATTTTGTTAAGTACTACATCGTTTGAGTGAGCGTTGGCTATAGGAGTAGTTGCTGCTGGAGTTTCTTTACCAGCGTTTTTGCGAGTTGTGGCTTTGTCTTTCATATATCCAGACATCGTTTTGATCAAGCATTTTGCGGCTATGAGTAAAAGTAATCCGACCCCCCCCCCTTCCTTCTAGCGCCAAGCTGTGGGAACCAAAATTTACACCGTCGATTTCCGTAAAATAAGGAAACTTAGGAAAACTCTAATTTTCCAGGGGATCCGGATATCTGCGAGAGCCAACGACAAGTAACCAAATAAATGGGAAAAATATGAAAAACATGATAAAAAATTTTTATAAAGAAACTTGATCTTATTTCGAATTCGCGTAAGAGCGTTGCGATCTTTACAATAGATTACAGAGGCTTTGGCCGTAGGGGCCGTCAGCGAGTTTCCTAGTTCTAGCAACAAAAAACCCTAAACCTAGTTGAGTCACAGCTCGATAACAAAAGACGAAAAAAGATAAGAAAAAGGGGTTTTGATTGATTTCGGACTGAACCTTATCGAAGGCTGCCTACGTATCCCTTTCAAGAATCAAGTCGAACGTAGTTCAAGTGGTAGAGCTGGACAAGAGATCGAACTGCCTAGGCGGGTTCGTCTAGTGATTGAGTGCCAGTCATAGAAACCGAACTTGTCGAGAAATATGCGTAAGTGTCAAAGTGTAGAGAGTTCTAAAAGAGTTGTGAAAATTGTCCCCTCTTATTTCCTTGACCTTCTGCTTATATACTCCCTCCTTAGGCGGTTTAGTCCTTCCTTTTCGCCCAGATTCGAGTTTCTCGGGAATCTTCCATTTATCTCGATCTTTCCATTTTTCCTACGGAAATCTTCTATTTATCTTCAAACTTGACATTTATCTTCTTTCTGCGAGTAAATTGTCAAACCGTCATTGTATCTTTGGGCTGGACTTCGTTTAAAGTCGCGAGTGGCCTTTTTATCGCGTTTTAGAAATTTCCGAACCGTATTGCGATAAAAACCGTTTTACGATTTTAGACGAGATTGTTTCCTGATATGATGATGTTTTCATAAAATTTCTAGAGTTAATCGTATAGTTAGACAATGTACGATGTTCCGTCTAATCGTTGCCGTTTTATACGATCTTCTCGAATTCTTACGAGAAAAGAAGATTTTTAAGATTTTTATCTTAAAAATCGAATGGTAAGACGGATCGAGATGCAATAAGAGACATTTCGACCATGGTTCAGCACACGATTAAATTGAAGGACATATACCTTGCGTTGAGAATGCGGGGGAGCAAGGCTCAGGACGGTCATCTCGACGTACGACGAGCCGAACCTGGTTGGTTCAGCTCGTCTTACGGCGAGCTGGTCCGGGACGAACCAGTTCGCCGTACGTGGAGCTGGACCAGATGGTTTGGCTCGTCGTACGTTGAACTGGTTTGGTCGAACCTGCTCGCGATTTACGGCGGATACGTTTTTTTTTGTAGTTTTTCGCATAACTTGGGCAATCGTGTAATTGGCGATTGTTACGTTCGTTTTTCCGAGATTACAATTTCCAAGTTTCACACGGATTTCCTTTGTTCGGAAAGTCCTTTGAATTTTATAAAATAACTTCTCCTGTTTTATAAAACTTATTCTTAATTTTGCGGAGACTTTTAGCCATTGATTCCGCCGTGACCGATTTTGACACCAACAATGGCCAGCCGGCCTTTTGGTGAGCTGGACTAGTTGGTTCAGCTTGCCAACAGGCGAGCTGAACTGGACGGTTCAGCTCGGTTCAGCCCGCCAACAGGCCAACTGTTCAAGCATGGCCAACTCGCTTGTTGGCAAGTTGTTCAAACACGGCCAGCTCGCCTGTTGGCGATTTGGTCGGTTGTCCGGTTTCGACCGTTTCTCGTTTTCTCAACCCGAGATCCTCTCTGGGAGTATAAGGAGAAATAATTGTAGACATTTATCTCAAGGTTATTGTTTTCGACCTTAATAACAGCTTTACCGTTTCGGGGAGTTTGGACGTTACAGTCGTGTTTTGTTAATTTGGCCAATTAGACAATTGCCGATTGTTTTACTATATTTTCTGATGATTTCCAAGATGAAGATTGTTAAGTTTATGGAATTCCTTTGTTTGGAAAGTCCTTAGAATTCTTCTCGAAGCTTTTTCATATTCCTAAAGCCTATTCTTAACTCTGCGGAAAGTTTTAGTCTTTGATTCCGTCGTGACCGATTTTGACCCCAACAGTTAGTCCCCCAGCTCGTTAGAACCTTGAGCTTCTAGCGTGAGGTACTAAAGAGTGATTGGACAATTTTAAGATGTTGATGGTGTTGACGATGTTTATGGTTGAGAAGTTTCGTTGAAAGTGGTCTTCCCACTCTCATTGGAATGGAAAGCTGTAGGATTGGGGCTGCGCCTAGGGAAGGCTGCCTACCTCCCCTCTTGAAGGGATCAACCCTTTCGTAGTTCATTTTAGAGTTAAGGTTCGCACGACCTGTTTTTCAACGACACCTTTACAGTTTAGTTACACGTAGAGTTTATCGAACATGACGATGTTGATGGTGTTTTGTATCAGCCTTCGGGACTTGCCTCGTAGGCTGTTTGCTTCGACCAAGTGTGGCCATTATATTTTTTGACTGGCCGTACGCAGCTTCAAGTTTGTGCCGCTTTGTGGTCATTTATTTTTTTTAATAAATTGTGTTTTGCGTTTTAAGAGCAAGTTTGTATTCGTATGAATGTGGAGGGAAGAATATGAGTTGTCATCTCATAGCCTAACTCTTTTTTGTAGATCGCCCTATTCGTTTTGCTTGTTTTCAGATGTTTAGAAACTCGTGAGCGTTTAGATATGGACGAAGAGACATGCCTTTAGGATCTCAATTCATGCCTTGAGACGTTAGAGACCAGTGTGATGGGTTTAGGGTAAGACCTAGGTTTACTTTCGGTTTTAAGGCTTTGCGATGACTAAACGGCGTTCGTTTTGCCTGTTGCGATTTAAATTCCGCGATAGGTTCTCGGTTTATACGACTTGTCTGGTCCGAATCGAGCATCCCTGAAGGTGCTGACCAAAATTTGGATTACTTTCTAGCGCTATTACTCTTGTGTAGGGTGTATGAGAGCTATCTCTGCGAGATAACTTAAGTTTGTTTAGAACTGTTGCGATTTTGTTGTGATCAGCAACAGACTTAGGTGGTAGATGTTACTGTTTCTTGCACCTTCAGGAAGGATACGTATCTTAAGAAGTTTTGTATTTTTATAGTCGCGGTTGGACAGTTGGGTCTTCCAGGAAACTGATTTTATCGAGGAAGGTATTTTTGTCGAAAAACTGTTCTTCAGGCGTCTGCGACATCTCGCAATGCCGACGATTGGTTTTTCTTTTATATGTCACGTTTTGTGTTCGAAACGTTTGTGGGCTTGAAGATGTTATGCGGTGTTGCAAGGGTTTTGTCTTAACCCTGCTTTGCAGGAACACTTTGGTTTGTTTGCGGACATTCGCAGCCAAAACTTATGTTCCTGTTTGGATGTTAAGTAGTTTGATTCATGCTAGAGCAATTAGTACCGAGGGGTAGGGTAAGTTTGTTTCTGAAACGAAGCGTCTTTAACTACAGTGCTTTGTGAAGTGTTTAACCTTCTGTGATCTTTTTCATATATTTTAAGGATAACTCGTACAGCTTCAGGAACTTTGTTATGAGTGTTTTCTTACACTCGGCTTTTGTAGGCAACTCTCTTTGGAAATAGAGTTTATTGTGAGAATGTAGAGCTTGGTCGACTTTCGACAAGTTTACATTTTCCATTGAATGTTTTTGGCTTGGCATGAAGGTTGTATTCATCCGCATAGCCAACGACGTAGTTTGTAAAGGATTAGATCATGACACCTTCGTGCTATCAATAAGGTCGAGTCGGTTTGGATCACCCTTAAAGGGGATGCTGTAACCTAGCTCAGCATTGAAGCGAAGCATGCTCGGACAAGGGACAAGTAGCGTTTGTCGAGATTGATATGCCAAGTATGTCCATGGTAATAGAAGACGTTTTTTCCGTTTTAGGTTTGATTTATACGTTGAAAGTTTCGTATAATCTCTCCTTTGTTCGTATAGAAGTATGTTTCTTTTTACCCGAGGGAGACAGAGCCTAAGAAGCTCGATGCAGAGCCCGTACGGAGTCGGTTGCGGGGTGGTTTCATTCTCGGATGTAATCGAGAAAAATGAGAGCGGATGCTCGTGAAATTCAGGGCTAAAGAATGAGAATTTTCAGATCGTGGTGCGAGGAAACAAAGTTTAGATTTGCCGTCTAGTGACGGATCGTATAGCTTGGTTTTCACTATAAGGAAAGTACTTTTGGCAAAACATGTTACGTTTACTTTCGAAAGTTACTTCGTATGTCAAGGTCTTCGACTATTCAAAGGATTTCTTGCATAAGTAACGGGCGACGAATTTAGTAAATTGACGCGACGTATGGAGATGTCAAAATAACGATGCTTCCGCAAATTTTTGAGAAATGTTTCCGCTTTGTTTTTGTTTCTTCGGTGATAGTTTATTGGAGTTACTCATGGAGTTTCACCAAAGGTTATTTCACCGAGATCTAGTCGCAAAACTTTTTAGAGGGTTTTTTGAGCGGAATAGGATCACTTGACCAACAAAAGGATCAGTGGCGAGCAGGAAGGACGTGTTCCCTATTGCTGCTTCTTGTGTTCTAGATTTTTCTTTTGCCGCAAATGTTCTTGATATTATTCCGTGACTCACTTGGTTCAATCCAAAATGAGAGCAATGCTTTGATGCCTAAAGATTTCTCGTATAACTTTTTTATTCTTATACGAAAGTTGTTTTATCAAGTTGGAAAAGGTCTTTATGACTTCGGCAAATCATCGAGTTTCACTCTGAAGTTTGGCAGAGGTTTTCTAAACACATGATTGCGATGAGAGATGCTGTATAGTCCTCAAGATTATTTCCCAGACGGTTTGGATCAGTCTTTAGTGTTTAGACGGATCTTAGATTGTCGTTTTCTTTTGCGACGATATGAGGCATCGCATTGTCCGAATATTATTCCGCCTATGTTTGCGAGAGTTTGCTTTATAGAAAGCGTTTTTTGGATGCGAGGAAAAATGTTTTTTGAAATATAGGAATATACGAGTATAGTATATGCACCTACTCCCTCTTTTTCTTAAAACGAAAGAAAACAGATGAATTTTTTTTTGAAGGATTGAGATGATCAACAATATGGGTTGATTAAAGACCATGGTTGATTGATGATGACTTGGAGTAGGTCTGTTTTACAAAAAAATCTAGCAACGAGTCGGTTTTAAGACGACGTCAGTGTCTTTAGTTCCTTCTTTGTTTAGGATATGAAATGAGTACGCTCGAATGCGTGGCGATCATTTCTCGGCTGTACAAGAGATTGGTGATATACCATGGTTTTGACCCACTTTTGACCATGGTATTTATATGATTTTATAATATATTTATATGTTTTGGAGTCTATTAGGTATGGTTTGAGGTTCAGGAGCATTTTGGAGTAAAGTGATGATATAGGTGCCCTTATGGACTTAAAGGAGAGATTCCCCGAGATGACTATAAAGATCAGACAATACGGTCGATATCTAGAGATACATATCGATCGATACACATCCTGTGTAATTGATCGACGACGCTTCCGAAGAGTATGACGAATTAAGATACTCCATCAATCGATGTACACCATGTACCATCGATCGATATGAAGCATGAAGAACAAGTTGACTCAGCCTTGAAACCCAAGTTCTCTCAATATTAGAAGATTGCCCCTGACGAGTTTTCAACCTAATGGAACTCATATTTATAGTTTTGGCTAGACATGCTTTTCATACCTTAGTGCTTTTTGTACTTCAAAAGCTTTACATGCTTTTTATGTTCTTTGATTTATAAAAGTATTCTTTTCATCTTATTCTCATTTTCATAAAGGTTATAGAATTCTATATTTAGAAGAAACACACAAAGAGATTTGTTGTTCAAAGAACCAAGAGTTGAATATTCTAATCTAATGACTTTCTATTATTACCTTGCTGCTATGAATCACTTAGCCATGTCTGAGTAGATTCACTTGTTAGATTTAGGGTTCAAATAGTTATGAGGGATTAGACCCAACTATGGATTGCTGAGTTGTGATATTCATTATCCAGATGACCCCTAATGCTTACTCTAGAGTAGCTAACTAGAGTATGATCATGGAATGATTTAACTTGTTAATCATCATCCTGAAATCATCTGGTATAAGCTTAGATCATCTAGGGACGATGCGAGAGCCGGTCTATGATCTTGGTGAACACATATTCAGTTCGATCTGAAGCTATATCGATCGATACTCCTATAGAGTAATCGATCGACGGCTACCTATATCGTCCGATATGGCGATCATACCATCGGTCGATATTTCCGGCAGTCAGATCAACGGACGAGTCTAATAGCGTAGCTATAGATTTATCTAAGAATTGAAATTCTTTAATATCGTACAAGCAACTTATAAAGACAGCTATAGAATTATTATCCTGATTATCTAAATAGTAACCTTGAATCTAACTACTTTCTTTTATGGTTTAAAATAGGCCTGGGCATTTTCCGGTTCGGATCGGGTTCGGGTCGGGTTATGTCGGATCCGGGTCCTTCGGGTCTTAGATATTTAGACCAAATAGGGTAATTAGACTTTGTCGGTTCGGGTTCGGTTCGGGTCCTACCGGGTCCAGGTCGGTTCGGGTCTTATATAGTTAGACCCAATGGTGTAATACCCTTGATAAAAAGTCCCAAGTCAATGAAAGTCAACGACCCAGGATCGACCAAGACTTTCCACGGGATGGTAATAGAAGTGAAGACTAGAGGTTCGGTCGAAGCAATTTGGAGTTTGGTTGAATAAAATCCAGAGTTGGTCGAGTAGGCAGAACCGGAGCTTCGATATGGTCGTGGTCGAGCACGGTGAATTTTCAAAGACTTCAAATAAAGTAAGACTTGATCATAAACCTCATTATAGGATATTATAAGACCTTTGGTCGAGTCAGAATGAAGTTGGGTCGAGCCAAAGTGGAGATGATCGATGGAGGTTCAGAAACGATCTATACGGAGGTTGAGCACCGGGCGATATTTTGGAAGTGTGTAAAAGTGAAGGTTCTTTGTCCACGTATCTAAAGGAGGTTAGGTTAATACATATGGTCAAGCTAGAATCAATTTGGTTCGAGAGGAATCAAGAGTTGGTCACAGATCTAGCCGGAAGGACCCCGTGGAGCCGAAATGGGATCTTCTTCACCCAAATGCTATTGGATGAACTTGGAATGCATTTCTTTCTTCACCTATCATCAAATTGGGATTTTTAAGGATTTTTAAGAAGCTCCAAGAAAGTGGGAAACCGAGCTGAGTTGTCGAGCTCCCATTGGTGCCGAAATGATGATGTGGAGGTTGTGTGGCGGCTTCTGATTGGTCAAGAGGGAAACTTGGTGGCCAAGGTGGATTTCTTCTAGAATGGGACAGGTGTCAGCATGGGAAGTGAAGACTTGGTGACTAAGGAATGGAAAATATTAAAGAAAGAAAACTTGGTGATAAAGTTATAAAGTGGGACACATGTCCACTTTCTTTTCATGCACATGGTCCATGTGTCCAGCCACCACCAACCCTCCATTCCTATAAATACCCAGCACCTCTCCTTCATTTTCTTCACCCCAAAACCGAANGTGTCAGCATGGGAAGTGAAGACTTGGTGACTAAGGAATGGAAAATATTAAAGAAAGAAAACTTGGTGATAAAGTTATAAAGTGGGACACATGTCCACTTTCTTTTCATGCACATGGTCCATGTGTCCAGCCACCACCAACCCTCCATTCCTATAAATACCCAGCACCTCTCCTTCATTTTCTTCACCCCAAAACCGAAAGCCACCTTAGAGAGAGAGAGTGGTGAGTTTAGAGAGAGAAACCGTGAGTTTGGTGTTTCTCGGGTGAATTTTAGTTAGCGTTTTCGGGGAGTTTTCCGGAGGCTCTATGCGTGTGTTATCCTTAACCTAGGAGGTGCTGAAGTGTGCTAGGAAGGGTGGTAAGAGCTTTGGTTGTGGTTTAGAATTCGTTTCTCCCTTTTTACTCGTGAGCCCCATTTATAACCGATTTTGGTTTTAACCTTAGGTCTTTGGCTTTTGGAGATCCTTGCGGTTTCTCAAGACCTTAGGTGGGTTCCCTTAGGGTGTGGGAGTGTTGTGTGTGACTAACCGTTTGTGGTTGCAGGTGGAGAGCTTGGGCCGTGAGGTTCCCGAGCCGGAACTAGCTTTGCGGTTCCATGTGTGTGTGCGTGGGGAGTTGGTAAACCCCATGCTGGTGTTGTGTGCTTATGGTTAATGCATCATGAGTTAGGTTGATAGAATTGTGTGCTAAAACCGTGGTTAAGTTGGTAGTACATGCATGCATTGTGTTGTGATCATCTAGATTTTGTGAAGATGATATTGCTTAGGGTGTAGCAAGATTATCTAGATGTTTATATGCATGTGTTGAACCGCAAGAGGTTGAGAGTGTCTCCCTCTTGTTGGGTGTGTTGATATTTTAGCATGCATGGTTATGATAAGGTGATAGATTCTTGCATACATTGTAGTTTGTGTAGTATGCGTGTGGTTTTGGGGTTAGTGAGACTCTCTCTTACCCGTGTGTGTGTTAGACCGGTGAGGGTCTTGTTCCGGGTAGAGTCTTAGGTGTGTCTCGCTAGCTTAGTGTGTTTTGGGTGGGTGCGGGGCTAGACCAGGCTGCGTGTTGGTTAGAGGTGGAGCTCTCGCACGCTGTGTGTGTTTGGTTGTTTAGAGCCTTTGGTCTAGACTAGCACAAGTGCTAGCGTGGTGATGGGTTGTTGCCCATGTGCACTTAGTCCGGATGCGTGCGTGTTGGGTTGTAGCCCTTACGCGTGAATTCGTGTGAGACGCAGCGGACTAGTGTGTGGTGTGTTGGATGTTAGCCTACCCTCCATGGTTCGTCAACGAAAAGTGGGTAGCGCCCATGGACGAACGCTACGGGACGCCGTGGCCCCGGATGAGTGTGTGATCGGGTGT
>CAKOAT010068155.1:136299-156828 GCA_932364175.1 Eruca vesicaria subsp. sativa | reverse complement strand
CTAGCACTTCAGATCCTTAGAACGTTTTCACGTCTAAGTTCTTCAATTCTACTTGTAACAGTTGTCGATTCTTATTCAATAAAAGCTTTCTTACGATTTCTTATCTCTTTATTCTTTGTTGTTCATCCATATTCCTTTAAACTCGTTTGTTTTAGTGATTTCCGCAGAGATCCAGGACCTCGGGAAAATTAGGGTTTTTTCCCTAAGTTTCCATATTTGACGGAAAATCGACAGTGTGGATTTCGGTTCCCACAGTCTTGAAAAGAAGTTTAAAAACAGCAGGGACTCAATCAAAATCTCAACTTAAAAATCATAACCTCTTACTTTGTTGCAAACCACATCTTATTCCTATCAACTACAGAACTACATCATACCATATCCTAGCTTAGCAACCTAATCATCTAACCAATCAACTTAAACATTCCTTGTCTGTATATCCCCTCTACTGATTTCATTTATGCATAAAAATAAAGGTGTAGGCTTTACCTTGGGAGTATCGATCAAGGAACACTTGGATTCAACTCAAACAAGTTTTCAGGCATTCTCATCCTGGTTCCCTTTCTTTGTTTATCCCCCTTCTCTGAATCCCAATTCTTTCTTTCTTTTTTTATATCAATCCCAATAAACAACTAATGTTCATTTTATCGATCTTTCTACTTTTTGTAGCTCTTTTGACAAGGTGTAGACGAATAGTGGGGTCATAGGTAATTTACCTCTCCCTCGATTTTACAATGTGTGATCATTCCTTTGATTTAGAATAGTGGGGTCATGGGTAATGTACCTCTCCCTCTGCCTCTTAGGAAATCATCTCAATCTTTTATTTTCTAGGGATGCCGAAGGAAGGAAAGAAGGAAACCAAAATTTTTGAGATTTTTACCTTCCAGACTTGCAAGAGGATTCTGATCCCTTGTATACCAAGCCCCAAGACAAGCAATAGATGTCAGGTTAGGTTGGAAATCAGCTTTGGTTCTTCTAGGCAATCATGAAAGTGTTGACATAGGTGATCAGTGATCCACTTTAGCATCTATAGTACTTTCTGCAATCAATAAATCTAAGAATGGTGCTAAAGAGTGGTAAGATAAAAAGTAAGACTTTGAAAATTTTTCCCTTTCTTGACTCAATAAAACCAATTTTTGAAAACTTTATCAAAAAGATCAAAAAGAGGTAAAGTAGCATCAGTAATCAACTCCCCCCAGACTTAAATCANGGTGCTAAAGAGTGGTAAGATAAAAAGTAAGACTTTGAAAATTTTTCCCTTTCTTGACTCAATAAAACCAATTTTTGAAAACTTTATCAAAAAGATCAAAAAGAGGTAAAGTAGCATCAGTAATCAACTCCCCCCAGACTTAAATCATACACTGTCCTCAGTGTATAATTAGTCGGAGTTAGAGCATAAGAAAAATTAATTATGTGTAACTGATATCGAAAATTGGAAACGATATACCTGACCGATATGGGTATCGATCGATGGTGAGTCGCCATCGTCGATCGATGCGTGTTGGTCTGTGTCGAGCGATATCAACTGGTTTGTATCGGTCGATAGGTATGGATCGTGTGTCTATCTTCCTAAAAACAAATAAAAACGAAACTAGTAAGTAAAAATAAAATAAAATATAAGTAAGTAAAATACCTAACAGTGGGTTGCCTCCCACTCAGCGCTTGTTTAAAGTCAGTTTAGCTTGACTATGGAAGTATGGTTGCTAGTGAGGTGGGTTGCAGGTACTTGTTGGTAGATAAGTGTCCTCCTTTTCTTGTGTTTCATCAAACCAAGAGGTTAGAAAGCTTCTTGTGGCCTTCTCACTTCTGGTCATGCTAGTCTTCAAACCATAAACTTCTGCTTGGATCCTTTCTAACCACCCCTCTAAGTTGGCAAGGTTGTAATGATGGTTGCCAATCATGCTGTAGATGTGTTCTGTTGTGAGCTGCATGGTGTCGTGGTGTGTTGGATCGTCGGTGGAGGGTGGAGGTTGCATATCAGTCGATGCGTTGGGTGCTTCATCGATCGATGGGGATGGGTCAGGTCGGCTGGCAAGCTGTCTTTGGATATCTTCTACCTCCTTCTGAATATCTTCCATGGTGCATTGCAGACCTTTGAAATCACTGTGTAGGCGAAACCAGTATTCGTCCAGGATTCGATAATCTTCGTCTTCACAAAACTCAATAGATTTGTAGATTTGTGCTGTGGTTTCTTCAAGTTCTTCCCTGGTACAGAATTCTGGAGCACGGGTATCGATCGATGGACTGGGTTTGTCATCGATTGATCGCTTCTGGAAGTGGTGCTCGATCGGGTGTGGGACGGCTGTATCGATCGATGCAGGGGGATCTGTATCGGTCGATGGCTGTGGCTGAGACTTCAGTTGTGCGCGCAGAGTTTTGATTTCTTCTTCAAGGGCTTCTCTTTTCTTTCGTACTGAGTCATTGTGGCTGGTGTGCCATAGAATTTCACCTCGAAGTCTTGATAGTTTTTCCTCAAGGTCAAGTTTCGCGCTTGCTATCTTCCAGTTGTTATCGCTGGTGAGGCCATCTAGCATGTAGGTGACTTCTTTCTGTGTGTAGAGCTTGCCATCTGGAACTCCTTTAGCAAACTGATCAGCATATCCTGGTAGACAGAAACAAGAGCGACCAAATAGTGAGGCTCTCTTCAGCAAGTTGTCCATATCTTCCTTTGTAACAGAGATGATGTCTCCGTTTACTGCTCTTACATGGCCAGATTCATCTCTGTAGACTCCATATTCATCTTTCTTTTCCCAAAAGAAACGACTTTCTCCGTTTTGGAAAGCTCTCTTCCCATACTCTCGATGTGTATCGATCGATGCTAGTCTCCATGCATCGGTCGATGGGCGTTTTGTCTGGTTCGGGTCGTTTTCGATGATAGGTCCATTGGCCATCTGGAGTATGTCTGCAACATCTTCTGTGGAGATAGGAATGATTCTCCCATCTAGAGCATGTGCATGACCATCTGAATCTCTGAAAATACCAAACTCATCCAGAATTAGTGAATTTAAATCAAATTTAGGTGTTTGTACCTCGGATGGTGTTGTGGCATGATCGGTTGGTGGTCTGAGATTGATATCGATCGATGGGAAGTGAATTTAAATCAAATTTAAATCGATCTATACAGATGTTTCAAAATCAATCGATGCTAAGCTTTTACACATCGAGAAACGGATGAAGATCTGCGAAGATAAGCATGATCACTACACATCACCATTCATGCGGTACTTACACACCTTAGACAGCCAGATGGCTGCTTTGCAACACGAGGTTACCACCATTCAGATACAACTCAATTTCCACCTACCATCCTCATCATCGATCAACAAACACAGAAGCAATTCGATCGACGCAAAGCAGCTACCATTGCAGAAGTTCTATACCAGAGCAAAAGTTGACCAGATCATTGTTGGGATCTACAAAGCTCTGAACACCACCGAGGATAGGCTTGACAAGGGATGTGATGACATATTCTTCCCATTCAACAACAATATCAGTGGACTATAATCAGGAACAGAATGGCTGCAGAAGGAAGTCAGGACAATTCAGACAAGACTCCCTTGTCCACCTGAAACTGCAGCATCGATCGACAAGGATAATGTCAAATCGATCGATGATGTCTCACCTGATTCGATCGAAACCGAAGCAGTCGCAGCAATCAATACCGAGTCCATACCAGGACAAAAGAAGCTGTTACAGGAAGAATTAGTTAGATCTGCATCAACTGACAAGACATTGGGAGAAATAACAGAACATGACTATGATAAAGTTCAATGGAACAGCATCAACATTCAGAGTCTCCAGGAGAAATTTCAAAACATCTCCAACACTGTTATAAACATGGATGAAAGATGGGCCAGAAGTGATGAAGCCACAAGAAGTTTCATGGCTAATTGGTTCAGCATCAACAGAGAAGTTGTGGATACTTGTTTTCCAACAAGTAGCTTTTTTCCGTACAATAGCTCACCCAACGTCAACAGTCAAGCTAAATGACTATAACAAAGCGCTGAGTGGGAGGCAACCCACTATTAGGTTATTTTTCTTTTGGTTTTCTTTTACATTATTGATTCTTTTTCGTTTTTAATTTTGCAGGTTTTCTAAATAAAAAAAAAGATCCAAGGAGAAACATATGACCATCTCATCGACCGACGAAGGACAGTCGATATCGATCGACAGATAACAACAATTGATGTTCTCCTTTACACATCGATTGATTCTTAATTCGGTAAGGTTCATCATTCTTCCTTGTTACATTGAGTACTTATGATTTCTTTTCCTTCGCCGTAGCTCTGGCTATTTACACTGGAAACTATAGTTTAAGTCTGGGAGAGGTTTTCTGATATTTTATTTACTATGAGTCTCTTTTCAAAACTATTTTCATTAAGCTCAAGAAAAGGGATAATGATCGTATTTGGTTTATGCTTGTTATCTAACCACTTTTTAGCACCATTCTAGATCTTATGATTACATATAGTACTAAAGATGCTAAAGTAGATGCTTGTTAGCTATTCACACTTGGTTAGATTGTTTGAAGGAACCAAAGCTGACCTCCAACACTAAACATGAAACAACTGCTTGTCTTGGGTCTTGGTATACATGGCATCAGATTCTTCAAACAAGTCTGGAAGGTAAAGCCTTGTGTATATTTATCACCTTTTCTCTCTCTATTTTCAACCCTAGATAGTTAAGTAGATTTATAGTTTCAAAAAAAATATCCGAAAATAGTACTCAGTTTATTAGGATTTTAGTTAGGAGGAATCATAACAGGACTTGGTGGCTACAACCATTAAGGCTTCATTCATAATGATTCCAATAAAAGAATTCGAATGGGACTTGGTGGCTACAACCATTAAGGCTCACTCATATATATTCTTGGATATAGGTCAAACAGAAGTGATCAGGACTTAGTGGGAACCACCATCAAGGCTTGTTTCATGGAAGCCTATCCAATCGTGGTCAATAATCATGCTCTAGAAGCATATTTTGACTCAAGAGAGATATTAGAAGAGATAAAAGATATGAACTAACTTTTACCTGCAGATCTAGATACTTGTTTGAGATTCCTTGCATCCTGTGATCGATACTCCCAAGCTAAAGCGTGCACTTTTATTTTATGTTAAGAAATGAGGTTAGTTGAGGGGAATGTCAAATAGTATTTTCTAAGTTGTTGGCTAGATAAATTTGGTTGCTAAGCTAGGATATGACATAATGAACTGCTGTGATTAGAATCAATATTATAGATGTTACGATTTCAAAATTTTTAAATCCGTGAGAACTGCTTGTTTGTTTTGCTTAAGGACAAGCAAAACTGTAAGTCTGGGGGACTTTGATATACCATGATTTTGACCCATTTTTATTCATGGTATATTGGTGTTTTTACTACTATTTATTATATTATAGAAGCTTTTAAGCATATTTATAGTTTCAGGAGTATTTTGGAAGAAAATGATGTTTTGGAATCAAACAACATGATCAAGGTCGACATAGAGTGACTCAAGTCGATCGACATGCACTTAGAATGATCGATCGATGCCGAAGGCACGAAGACCAATTCGCGAGACAAGCCAACTTGAAGCCCTAACATCATCAAATGACGATTATACCCCTGACGAGTTTTAACCTAAGTTTATATACTTTTCCAAAGTGTTAGAGGCAGAGAGAGATTCTTTGTATTCTTTTCACAGAAAAAGGTTTTAAGATGTTAGTTTGGGAGAGAAGATCAACAGAGAGATTTGTGATTGGAACTCCATTGTTTTCTATCTATATATACTATGCAGTTTTATTTGTTTGCTTGTGTTATGAATAACTTAGCCATGTCTGAGTAATTCACTTTTTAGAATTAGGGTTTAAAAAGGTTAGTGGGATTAGCCTCAACTATTGGATCGCTTGTTGTGGTATTCATTAATAGGATGTTCTTAATACTTATGTTCTAGATTTGCTATCTAGAAACCTGAATCTAGGTTTGTTAGGTTGTTTAAATATCTTTGAATAACTTTGATAGTCTTGAACACATCCTGATTAAGCTAGAAATTTACTGGAAATAGAGCGAAAGTTTGATTTAGAGATCCATAGTGAGTTTTTGTTAACTCGCGTGTAACGCTTGACTATCCGCATCGATCGATATTCCCATAAGAATTCGATCGATGTCGAGTAAAGTGAATCGGTCGATATTCCTCAAGAATAATCGATCGACACTGTCAGTGATCGGACATTCTTGTCTTGGTCAACAATATTTCAGTCAATAGGCTTATTAATTAAATGAAAGTTTAGTAAATCTATTGTTAAGATAGTTGATGCTCTTTAATACCATGCAAACAACTAGATATCACCTATAGGATTCTAATCTCCAACACTTGAATAAAACCCTAAGTCTAACATATTTCCCTTTAAGTTTCAAAACCCGCATTCCATTCTTGTCAAGTAATTTTATTTCTCAATTAGAATATTTCCTATTTGCTATTTACTTGCTTACTGCGATTTACTATTTGAATTCCCCTAGTTTTATTGATTGATTAGATTTAATAGGTTCCATACCTCCTTGTGGATTCGACCCCTAAGTACTGCAATATATCTCTTATTTGAGAGAGTAAGTTGCTCCATAAGGTAAATTTGAGCTTGTATCATTATACGATGTAAGCTTTCTCCGTAGACAGAGCTATTTGTTGTGGTCATCTATTATAACT
Organism: Eruca vesicaria subsp. sativa; assembly: GCA_932364175.1. Lineage (NCBI taxonomy): Eukaryota > Viridiplantae > Streptophyta > Magnoliopsida > Brassicales > Brassicaceae > Eruca > Eruca vesicaria. The sequence continues at coordinate 150,151 of CAKOAT010068155.1, read as the reverse complement.
CAGATTATCCTAAGAAATAACTTTTACTCTCTCAAATTAGAGGTTCAGTTGTAGTATTAATGATCGAATTCATAGGGAGCATGAACACATAATAAAATCAAACAATAAAAGCAGTAAATAAAGTAAAGCAGTTTGATTGATATTGTAAACAATAAAAAAATGATGCTAAATCTAAGGTTTCAGGTAGTGAATTATAATTGATAGAAACGAGGGGGTTTTCAATTATAGAACACAAATTTTAAGTTAAGATATTAGTAATTATATCTATCTTATGGCTAAGCTCAGAGTCCACAACTTTCGTGTGCAAAATCAGATTGACCATCGATCGATGGTATGTAACAGCATCAATCGATGGCTTTCTTAGTCAAGCCTTAAACGATCAGATACCTAAAACCACTAGATAACTCTCGTATGTATCTAGTATTCTAAGCTCATCATAGATTACTCATGTATTAATCAAGGAATCATAAAATTTCCAATATCCTAGTTCATAGTTCTATATAATTAATCTAAAACAAAAGCATTAAAGCAGTCTAGTAATGATAGATACAATAATCACCCTAAGATTCTATTGTATGGCTAGTCCGTCAAAACATTAATAGGAGATCTATTCAAACATGATATGTTGTCATAGAAATCATAAATGAATAGAATAGATAGAAATAAATAATAAAACCAATGGAGTTTCAAGAGTAATATGAAGGCCTATCTTCTTTCCTAATAAAAACTAAGAACAATGAAGTAAAGAAAGCGTAGCTGTCAATAATAGCTTAGAAACACACATAAAATGGGGTTAAAAGTCGTGCAAGGATATTCTGGTAATCATTAATGACTTCTGGGTCCAAGTCGGTCATGAAATAGGCTCGGCCTGTGTTCTGGGATCACTGTTTATCGACAACAGGGCTGTACCGTCAATCGATGCTCCTTCATCTCCTCAGCAGCTTATTCTCGCGAGACAGACATACCACTCTTCAGTAAAACAAGCATAAACTGTGCTATAGGATGTTGATTTACCTCAAACCAGTGGCATTGGAAATTTCACTCAAATATCTTTCTTGTGTCAAAATATCCACTCAATCGCACCATGTGAAGGTATCCATTCATAGCTAAACATCTGACGCGTCTGTGCAGTGATGCAGCTCAAAAGGCTCCAAAATCACCAAAGTTCTCCAAAACGTACCTGAACCTGAAAACACTTTAAAACATACTTCAAACCCTTATCAGAGATTCAATAGAGAACATATACTACAGGTGAAAACATGTAAAATTCTTGGTATATCAATTCCCTCAGACATATCATTTTGCTTATTCTCAAGCAAAGAATATCACCATCTGAAAAATGATTGAAATAGAAGGGACTCACAAAATCTTTGACTTACTTCTATCACCTCTAATATGTTTCAGCCACATCAAATAAGTGCTAACCTCATTGATACTTTATATATCATATCCTAGCTTAGCAACCAAATCCATTCTACCAGCAACTTAGCAAATACTAGCTTGACTTACCATTCTACTAATCTCATTTCTTGCATAAAATAAAAGTGCAGGTTTTACCTTGGGAGTATCGATCAGAGGGCACATGGACTCGTACCCCCAACAAGTTTCTGAACACACGGGCATTCTTCTCTGATCTCTTTCTTCAATTTTTTCACTCTTCTCTGAATCTTTGTTTTTAATAAATCCAATGACAGAATAATGTTGTTATAGCACATCTTGTTCATTTTCATTTTCTTTCTTTTGACAAGGTGTAAGCGAATAGTGGGTTCATGATAAGGGTTTTTATGCCCTCAGAGCAAATCAAAGTAGTATTTTAGATGTCAATCCAATCCTGAGTGCTAATGAACAAAGAGAATGCAAAACATTGCTAAATCTAAATGCAATCAAAGGGGTTTGTTTTATAGGTAACAATATAACTAGCAATGTAATTAAACAAGAATAACTAAGCTTTGGTTTCAATGAGATAAAAGAGTATATGGAGAAGGGTATTGACTTTGGGTGATCAAGCTACTCTCTAGGGTGAGGTTTCAAAAAATCAATCATATCCTATAGGTCTAGACACAATCCTAAGCTAGTCTTTTGTCAAGGCAAAAGCTCATTTGCTATCAATATCTAAACATCAAGTGTCCTTGGTCTAAATTAATCTAGTAAGCATTGAGAAAAAGTCTACTAACCATCTAAGCATCCCTAACATCAAGTGTCATTGGTTAAGCAAACAAAAAAATTATTACTTTGGTTTAGGCATTTCATCATACACCTTGTGGGCAGAAAATACCTAATGATCTAGAATAGAAGCATCATCTCTAATCTAGCATTGGGATCAAGTAATAAGAATATGAATAGAAGAATCTAACACTAACCACCCTAGATCATCACTTAATAACTCTAATCACCCTACCCCATAAACTCAAAAAGAGTCTACTCAAATTACTCAAGAAACAAAGATCAGAGTAATCAAGAATTCAACTTTCCCAAATGTATTTTTTAGAGAAAAGAAGATTAGTCACAACTTTGGGATAAAAGAGTATTTATAGTGGCTTAGAATACCCTAAAAATAAAAAGATAAAATGACCAAAAGTTCCCTGGAAACACTTAATTTTCGACCAAAGGAAGCTTACACCCGAGAAGAAACTACTCGTCCAACCCGGGTGGTCCAGGCTGGGTGCTTCGGCTCCTTTTCTTGTCCCGGCCGAGCGGGTCTTCCACACCAGGCTCCACCCCAGGTGGTTCCTCCAATGCTGGCATTGCCCAGCTACTTGGTTTCTCCTTAGAACGAGCGGGTAGGCTAGCTTGGGTGCATCTACCCGGGTATGTTGATATGCCTTTAGTGATTCGTTCATAACTCCTCCAATATAGCTCCAATGACTTGAGACCACTTCCATTGGAAAGCTAACTCAATTTGCTGTTTCCACAAAATCTTAGCAACAAAATACTTCTCTGCGGCCTCCGTCCATGTTCATCTTTCACCCCTTTTTGGATCACAATGCTGCCAAACACCTCCACTCACTCCATGGCACACTCCAATACCTAATAATGACAATGCATGCAATATGGACTCTAAATATGCCTAATTCCTAAATCTACATGATGATTTATGTACAAAATGAATTGCTAAAACTATGTAAATATGCATGATATCAACTCCCCCATACTATTCCTTTACTTGTCCTCAAGTAAACTTTTCAAAACACAAGGAGAAGAGATACAAAGATGGGAGCCTATTACCAAAAGAAACACTCATAGCACTCAACCTTACATCCTAAAGAAACATAGAAAATAGCATGAGCATACTCTCTTATTATACTCTAGCTTCTATAGGCCTATCAATACTCTTATGCCTCTACACAAGTTCCATAGCTCATCAACCAGTAAGTTCTCTTAACCAGCCCTCACATTGATTCACACACACACATACAAGGTGAATTCTCACAAATGGACACATGATCTCAATCATTTGGCTAGGCAAGAAGATGGTCTAATGTGAATGAAGAGGAATGATTAAATGCATCATTTTAAGGTAGTTATCACTCAAGAACACGTAGCTTGATCATTATGCAAAATTTATCTAAGACTAGAAGCAATTCATGCATACATAGATCCATTTTCATCGTTCTACCATTTCCCTAAGTGATTACAAATTCTACACCCTTTTCATTCATCCCATAACCCAAAATAACACCCATTTACATCACTCACACAATGAACAACTGTCTTTTTTTCTTTTGACTCAACCAACTAGGGACTTGTTATTCACTTTTCACACTTCTTACCTCTAACTCTTTTTATTTTCCCTTCTCCACTATCTTATTCATTCTTTCCTTTTGTTTTTTTCTTTTTTTTTTATAAAGGGGAAGGTTCTTTTAGACACAATCTAGAGCTTCTTTTCTTTTCTTTGGTCCCTAGGGTTTTTCTTTTCTAATGACACTCTTTTGTTCATCTTTCTCAACTTTCTCACATCCCAAACCCAAGACATTAAACCTTTAAAGCACATAAACCCAACCCCATCCTAGATGCTAGCTCAAATGAGGCTCCTATGCTAGCAAGAGATGAGAACAAATATATGTCGGCTCCAATACTCACAAGATCTTGCACATGACAAGCTATCAAAAGAGGCCTCACTTATGCAAATCAATGTTTGGTCTCAAAAGAATGGATAGGGTTCAAGGGTATGGAGTGCCATTCGGGTTAACCAAGAGTGGTATAATGGAAAAAGATAACCCAAATGTGTATGAGATCCAAGATCAAGTATGCAAATTCCCATATGCAAGAGAGATTAAGTTCATTTAAATCAAGATTCAGGTTGGAGCTGGTTTCAAGAACAATGCCAATATCAAGCAAGCAAACATGTTTCAAGAAGAGTTTTCAAGGCTCGAAGCATGCAAGGCTTTAAATAGATGCCTAAGCTACTTGATATGTTTAACTAGGGTGCCAAATTCAGTGCAAACAAGTGTTCTTTACAAGGCAATATCAACAGTTGCTCCATATGCAAGTGAATGCAACCTATATGCTTCTACTCAATCATAAAGAATGCAAGTGATGCAACTACATATTTATTATTTTTTCTTTCTAAATTTTTTAAATTTTGTGCTTTTCTATGCAAATAAGTATGCAATGCAATGCATGAGACTCATGTCAAGTAAACAAAACAAAGCACAATGTGAGATAGTAGACTCTCCCCCAAAATTATTTCACACAGTCCCTTGTGTGAGAGTAAGCTCAAAGAAGAGACCTAAGGGAAAGAAATAAACATGATAACTATGTATTTACAAAGGCATAGTGCACTTACTTGGAGTTATTGGCTGAATTGGGTGTAGAGGACCCTTGGCCTCGGATTTGTACCACCGGGATAGATGGGCTGAAGTGGAGAAATGAAGGTTGGATGTGTCCAAACTCTTTACCCAAGTGTTAGAGACCTTCTTGTCAAGCCCAGATCACCAGGATCATACTCAACATAGAACCAATCTCTAAACTCATTCATCCTAATCTCCTCAAAGGGTACCTTCCTTGGATCATCAACAATGAGTTCTTTGGTAGAGAGTGTACCAAAATGGTAGCCAACGGGTTTATTCATATGAGAGTAGTCTTCTTGCACCTATTTGGGAGATTCTTCAATGTGAATTACTTGATTCTCCTTGGACTCTTCACCCCTTTTCCATTTCTTGGAAGTAAGCTTCACATGCATTTCCTCCTTGGTTGAGAACTCATCCATAACCAATGAGATCTCTCTTGTCTCCTCCATGCATTCAGCAACCACATCATCATCACAAAGATCTTTAAAGACTCTTCCAACCAAGCTTAATTCTTCATCCTTGCTCCTTGTTGAATACCCATGAATGCAATTGGTTCATCTTTCTCTTCATATGTTATCACAAGGTTCTCATCTACCATGCATCCAAGGAGTAATTCAAGCACATGTATAGAGTCTTCAGCTTCTTGTTGAAATACATTCTTGATTTGAACATCCTCTTCAACATCAATTTCCATATCCATGGTATTTTCTTCATAAGTGTTGGTGTTGTAAAGAGGAATGATGCTTTCTTCTTGATCTTCAATCATGTGAGAGAGGTTGTTGTTGAAAGACTTCACATGTGCGATAGCTCCATCCAACCTTGAGCTAAGAGCTTTTCCATTATCATCTATCTTGGTGCAAAGAGAATCAAGTTGCCTCTCAATCTCAATCCTTCCCCTTTCTTCATTCTCCAACATCTTCTCAAGCATGTTGGTGATGCTTTCTTTATTTGAGGCTTGGGGAAAGTTAGCTTCTTGTTCTTCATACTCTATATCCCAAGGTTGGTATCTCTCACCAGATCTATGTTGGTCTCCTTGACCAAAATCTCCATGTAGGTGATATCCCAATGAGGTAGTTGGCTCATATGCTCTTTCACAAGATCTGGAGCTTCTAGATATCATCCTTTGTTGATTCTCCAAAATATTCTTCAACATTGATTCCAAATCAAGAGACATGATCTTCCTCTCTTGTGAATGTACCTTGCAAAAGAACAGTCACTTGAAATGGAATTAGTAACCAAAAAAAAAAGCAAAACAAAGCATAAGAAAATAAAGCTTAGTCTCGAGAAAATCTGAAATCCTAATGATAAATCTACAAGTTCCCCGGCAATGGCGCCAAATTTGAAAGGATTTTTATGCCCTCAGAGCAAATCAATGTAGTAGATTTCAATCCAATCCTGAGTGCTAGTGAACAAAGAGAATGCAAGACATTGCTAAATCTAAATGCAATCAAAAGGGGTTTGCTTTATAGGTAACAATGTAACTAGCAATGTAAGTAAACAAGAATAACTAAGCTTTGGTTTCAATTAGATAAAAGAACATATGGATAAGGGTCTTGACTTTGGGTGATCAAGCTACTCTCTAGTGTGAGTTTCAAACAATCAATCATATCCTATAGGTCTAGACACAATCTTAAACTAGTTCTTTGTCAAGGCAAAAACTCCTTTGATATCAATCTCTAAACATCAAGTGTCATTGGTCTAAATCAATCAAGCAAGCATTGAGAACAAGCCTACTAACCATCTAAGCATACCTAACATCAAGCGTCATTGGTTAAGCAAGCAAAAAGCATTATTACTTTGGTTCAGGCATTTCAACATACAACTTGTGGGCAGAAAATGCCTAATGATCTAGAATAGAAGGGTTATCTCTAATCTAGCATCGTGATCAAGTAATAAGCATATGAATAGAAGGATCTAACACTAATCACCCTAGATCATCACTTAATCACCCTAATCATCCTAACCCATAAGCTCAAAAATAGTCTACTCACTAATCTTCATGTTTAATCCTAAACCCATGATGGATAGAAGACTAATCATGATTAAGAGAAGAGAAAGACTCAAATTACTCAAGAAACAAAGATTAGATTAATCAAGGATTCAACTTTCCCAAATGTGTATTTTGAGAAAAGAAGATAAGTCCCAACTTTGGGATACAAAAGTATTTATAGTGGATTAGAAAACCCTAAAAGTAACAAGATAAAATGATCAAAACTTCCCTGGAAAGACTTAATTTTCGACCAAAGGAAGCTCACACCCAGGAAGAAACTATTCGTCTAACCCGAGTGGTCCAGGCCTGGTGCTTCAGCTCCTCCTATCTTGTCCCGGCCGAGCGGGTCTTCTACCCTGGGTACTTCACCCCGGGTGGTTCCTCCAGCGCTGGCATTGCCCAACTACTTGGTTTCTCCTTGGGACGAGCGGGTAGGCTAGCCCGGGTGCATCTACCCGGGTATGTTGATATGCCTTCAGTGATTCGATCATAACTCCTCCAATTTAGTTTCAAATGACTTGAAACCACTTTCATTGGAAAGCTAACTATTTTTTCTGTGTCTGCACAAAATATTAGCAACATATGACTTTTATTATGCCTGAGTTCATGTTCATCTTTCATCCTCTTTGGATCACAATGCTCCCAAACACCTCCAATCACTCCATGGCACACTCCAATACCTAATAAGGACAATGCATGCAATATGGACTCTTAACATGCCTAACTCCGAAATTTAAATGATGATTTATGTACAAAATGAAATGCTAAATCTATGTAAATATGCATGATATTAGGTCATCGAATTTACATATCCCCTCGTTTCCACAATGTGTGATCATTCCTTTGGATTAGAATAGTGGGATCAATAGTAATGTACCTATCCTATGCATCTCAGGAAATCATTTCAATGTTTTTTTATAAATGCCAAAGAGAGAGAGAGAGAGAGATAAGAAAACCAGAAACACAGACTTTTACCTTCCAGGCTTGCATGAGGAATCCGATCTAATGTATACCAAGACAAGTAACCAAATTCAACTTAGGTTGGAGGTGAGTTATCTCTTCTCGTGCCCCTGTTTCATTAGAGACAATCTTCTATGGGCTTCTCAAAACCCCTATACCCCCATTGCTTTAATGAAATATGGAAATCCAATTTTGCCTTTTTATTTTCGAACTTATTTTTTTCAAATTCAAAGTTTAATTTTTCAATTTTTCAAATTTTCAAGATTTCAAATTTCAAATTTCAAATTTCAAATTTTCAAATTTTGGAGACTGAGTATAGTTATACCGAGTGTGGGAACCAAAATTCACCTACTGTCAAGATTTCGTAAATAAGGGAATTTAGAGTAAACCCTAATTTCCCAGAGGACCCGGCTATCTGCGGAACCGCACAAGAACAATCAAGAACACGACAAGTATGAAAACGATGTAAAAGAAAAATGAGATTGAGAGCAAGAAGGATCTTATTCTGAATTTGCGTAAGAACAGTACAACAAGAGTAGCCTTAGCTGCGTGAGCCATCGGCGAGATTCCTAACCCTAGCAATCTAAGACTAAAACCTTAGTTGAGACGCAGCTCGATAAAAAAACATAAATATTCCTAAATGCTAAGTTTGGTGGTGAAAGCTCTGAAAACTCGTCCTCTGCATCTTTCTTATATACTCCCTTCCTATGCGGTTTAGTCCTTCCATTTCGCCCAGATTCGAGTTTATCAAAAATCTTCCATGTGGGAACCGAAATTTACACTGTCGATTTTCCGTCAAATATGGAAACTTAGGAAGAAACCCTAATTTTCCCGAGGTCCTGGATCTCTGCGGAAATCACTAAAACAAACGAATTTAAAAGAATATGGATGAACAATGAAGAACAAAGGAATAAGAACTTGTATGAAAGCTTTTATTAAATGAAGAATCAACAACTGTTACAAGAAGAATTGAAGAACTTAGACGTCGAAACCTTCTAAGGATCTAGATTGCTATTCAAAACGCTAAGTCCTAAATTCCTAAGCTAGCAGCCGTCTTTTTAGGTCTGATTTTTGTCCCTCCTCTCTTCCTTGCGACTCTGGCTTATATACCCCTTTCCCAAGCGACTCAATCTTTCCATTTTGCCCGGATCCAAGTTTTTCGGGAACTTTCCATTTCTGTCGATCCTTCCTTTTCTTTTGCGGAAATCTTCTATTTATCTTCAAACTTGCCTTTTATCTTCTATTTGCGAGTAGACCGTCAAAGCGCTATCGTGTCTTCGGGTTTAATTTCGTTAACGTCGCGAGATGGGTTTTTATCGTGTTTTAGGACCTTTCGGGCCGTTTTACGATAAAAACCGTTTTACGACTTTAACGAGACCGTTTCCTGATCCGATGCCGTTTTTTTACGATTCTCTCGACGTTTTTTTATTTAAAACGAGTTTTTTTATGATTTTAACGAGAAATCTCGAATAAATCGTATAGTTTAGGCAATGTTAGGTGTTTCGTTTAACCGTTGCCGTTTTATACGATTTCCTCGAGTTCTTTCCGAGAAAGCAAAGTTTTACGGTTTTTATCGTAAAACTTGAATGATAGGTCGGATCGAGACGGAACGGGAGACGTTTCGGCCGTGGTTCAGAATGCGACCGTGTCGAAAGACGTAAGTTTTGAATCGGGGATGCGGGAGATCGAGGCGCGGGATATCCGAGAAGTCTTTAGTTCCCCGATGGGCGAACTAGTTGAGGGACTCCTAGTTCGCCCATCGGCGAACTAAGTCGGGCCGGCTTAGTTCGCGTTTTACGGCTCTTTCGGTTTTTTGCGGTTTCGTAAAACGATTCTTCGAGTTTTATAAAATGTTTCTTCGAGTTTTATAAAACGATTCTCGAGTTTTATAAAACGATTCTTCGAGTTTTATAAAATGATTCTTCGAGTTTTATAAAACGATTCTCGATTTTTATAAAACGATTCTTCGAGTTTTATAAAACGATTCACGAGTTTTATAAAATTTCTTTTGCGGAAAGTAATGGTCCCCCTTTTACAGAAGTTATCGCAGACGTTGATTTCGAGATTACGGTTTTTGACACCAAAAGTTAGCCCCCCAGTCGGCAATTTCTTGAGGAAATTTTGCGGTCGGATGGAGTTAGATTTTAATCGGAATCTACGGCTGAGATTCGTCTTATTACGAGGGAGAGCTCTCCTTTTTCTATAAGTATTGGATCATTACTTCTCATATCTTCCACTTTTCAAGTTTCTCTCCAACTTCTCTCTAGAAAAATTCTTAAGATGTCTTCTTCCCAAGGTGATCAGCAAAACTGTGAGGTCCCATCCGGTGACAATCCTCCGGCATATCCGCAGGATGCTCGGATTTCCGAGTTTCTCTTGTTTCAAGACGAGATGGATCGTAGTGATGCTGAGGAAGACGCCGTGTCGAGCGACGTACCCCCAATGGATTCATCCGTCCTTGCAAGAGAAGTCAAGGCTATTTTGGACGAAACGGCGGATGCGGTAGTGGGCTCCTCGGCGGGCGTTGCCATTGAACCGTCGGATGCGCCTGCTGTTTCGCCCCTCCTTGCAGCCGAAAACGTCACTGTTTCTGCTGAGGTCGGACTAGCTGTAGCCCCCACCATGATAGAGCCAGTCGTGTCTCCAGCCGTGATCAAACCGGTCTTGGCTCTTACCGCCGTTGAATCAGTTACGACTCCTGCCGCAGTTGAACCGGTTGCAGCTCTTACTGCGGTTGATCCAGTTACGATTCTGGGACCTCCGGCTCTGGCTAAGAGGGTGATTGTCTTGGGACTTCCGGCGCTTAGCGCGACGCTGCCTGCTTCAGCAAAAGGCCGCAAGAGAACTCGCCCGAACCCTGATGCTCCTGCGAGAAAGAGAGCCGTGAAGGGTTCCAAGACCGGGGCTTCGTCTAGCAAGACACCGAGCATGATGTCGATGTCGCAGGAACGCACCAAGGTACGGGTTCTCAATCATACGTTTTTAAAGATTATGTTCGCAGCTGACCGTCTTTCTTGGTTTTTTTTTTCTAGTTTGTTTCGTTGATCGATGGGATGATCAAAGAGTGCGGGTCCGAAGTTGAGCGTTTAGCCAAAGAGTTAGCCGAGTCGCAGGAGAGGTCGGCTCAGCTCGAAGGGAAACTGAAATCGATAGAAGAAGAGCGTTCCGCGGAAGTGTCTCGACTCAAAGCTCGGATTAGCGACCTGGAGCGTGACCTTGGAAAGACCGCGGTTTCCCTGATCAAAGCGAAGGATGAAAAGAAGTCCAAGGCTTCAGAGCTGCGCAGACTTCAGCGCAAGATGAAGAGTTTTGAGGAATCAGCTGTCCGTGTGACGGAAAGGTCTATTCCTGTCGAGGGGAGCGATTCCGATCCGATTCTCGCTGCTGAAGACGTACCTCAGCCTGATGCGGATAAGGGTGACGACCCNTTATTTTCGTAATGGATAATCGGTTTTATTTGAACCTTCTGATTTGAGTCGATATTGTGGGAGGTCCGCGAGTTGTCGTCTCGCATTCCGTTCCCTTAGTGGATCGCCTTATTCGTTTGCTCGTTTTAGGATTTTTAGTAAATCGAGTGTGCGTTTAGATATAGACGAAGAGACATGCCTTTAGGATCTCGATTCATGCGTTGAGACGTTAGCGACCAGTGTGCTGGGTTTAGGGCAAGACCTAGGTTTACTTTCGGGTTAAGGCTGTGCGATGACTAGTCGGCTTTCGTTTTGCCTGTTGCGATTTTAACCTGATTCCATATCGATTTAGAATCCGCGATAGGTTCTCGGCTTATATGATTCGTCTGGTTGGAACCGAGCATCTCACCAGGAACAATTTCTAAGTTGCTCGGAAGTGCTGGCCAAAAGTTTCGATTTCTTTTATAGCGCTTTTACCCTTGTGTCAGGTGTTCGAGAGCTATCTCTGCGAGATAACTTAAGTTTGTTTAAGACTGTTGCGAGTTCGTTGTGATCAGCAACGAACTATTTTTAAGCGGTAGATATTTGCGCAATTTGGGCCTTCGCGAAGGATACGTATATTAAGAAGTTTTGCGTATTTTATAGTCGCGGACGGACTGTTTATTGTTTTTTGGAGAGGAACTTTTTTTCGAACATTGGCGACGTCTCGCTATATTCAGAATTTCGTTTTTTCTTTCGATGCGTTTGCTGAAAAAGTTTGAGAAATTTCGAGTTTTGAAATTTTGGGAGTATACGAGTATACGTATACTCACCTACTCCCCCCCCCCCTTTTGAACGAGGGGGACAACTGGTCTTATCTTGCGACAAGATGCCTACGTACCCTTTCGAGGGGATCAAGCCGTCTCGTAGTTCAGTGTTCTGCGGGCATGCCGCCTAGTGATAGTATTTTGTGAGGTGCATCGCGTTCCAGGATCTGGGAATTTTGATGCCCTGCATGTTTGCGATTTCGTACGCTCCAGGTCGGACTACTTTTATGACCTTGTACGGTCCTTCCCAGTTTGCTCCTAGTTTACCGGCGTTTCGTTATGCGGTGTTCTGGAAGACTTTTCGTAAGACTAGCTCGCCTTCGTGAAATCTGCGGTTACGTACGTTTGCGTTATAGTACTTAGCGGCCGCTTGCTGATAATTTTGAATTCGAACGAGTGCCTGATCCCGCCGTTCGTTAATCAGGTCGAGTTCGTCAAGAAGCATTAGGTTGTTTGCCTCTTCTCTTTCTAGGAGCAGTCTCCTACGTACTCCTGGGAATTCGACTTCTGCGGGAATCATGCTTTCCGTTCCGTATACAAGAGCGAAAGGAGTTTCGCCCGTTGCTCGCCTCGGGGTTGTGCGGTGCAACCATAAAACTCCTTCGAGTTCTTCGGCCCATTTTCCCTTTTTGGCGTCGAGCCATTTCTTGAAACCGTCGAGGATAGTTTTATTAATAGTTTCGGCTTGTCCGTTGCCTTGAGGATATCTTGGAGTCGATTTTGTCAATCGTATTTTCCATTTTTCGCAAAAAGCTTCGAATCTAGTCGAGATAAACTGGGATCCGTTATCCGTCACGATTTCGTACGATACTCCATGTCTACAGACTATGTTCCTCAATACAAAACTTTCTACCTGAGCGTCTTTGATGCTTGCATAGGAGTCGGCTTCGACCCATTTAGAGAAGAAATCGGTCAGGACCAGAAGGAAGCGTTTTTGTTTTGATGCATGCATTGGCCCGAATATATCCATCGACCACCGCATAAACGGGTATGGTGCCGAGATAGATGAAAGGACCTCGGCGGGTTGGTGAATAGCCGGAGCGTGCCGCTGACATTTCTCGCATTTTCGCGAAAAATCCTCGCAATCTTTTACCATCGTCGGCCAGAAATATCCGTGGCGCTTGATTTTTATTGCGAGGGATCTCCCGCCAGAATGGTTTCCGCAAGATCCGGAATGCACTTCCTGCATAACCCGCCGCGCTTTATCCCCTTGCACGCAAGTCATCAGTGGTCCGGAGAGCCTCCATTTGTAAAGTTCTCCGTCCATTACGACGTACCGTGCGGCATGGGTTTTTATCCTTCGGGCCGCCCATTTTTCTGACGGAAGTTCTCCGTTGGTTATGTATGCGAGGATTGTTTCCATCCACAGACGATTGAATCCGTAATCGGACTGATCTTCGACCGGGTGGCCTTCCTCCACATCGTCTTCTGGTTTGTTGAACAGGTTTATGACTATGGGCGGTCCGATGCTAGGGTGTTCGATAAATTCAACGGGAATTACCCTGCTCATACCAGGATCCGAGCTGGATGCTAGGGCGGCCAAAGCGTCTACCTGGGGGTTCTCTGCTCGAGGAATTCTAGTCAAAGCCAATTGATCGAACTTCTGAGTTAGATCTTTTACCAAGATCAGATACGCTTCCATTCTTTCGTCCCTTGCTTCGTATTCCCCGCTAAATTGGCTAGCTACTAGTTGGGAGTCACAGTACGCGTGAAGGTTACGAATCTTCAGTCCGTGAGCTAATCGTAGTCCTGCGATCAAGGCCTCATACTCGGCTTCGTTGTTTGAAGCGTGGAAAATCAATCGGAATGACTGTTCCAATACTTCTCCCGTTGGGGATGCAAGTCGGATGCCAATCCCAGAACCTTGTTTGGACGAGGATCCGTCAACGTACAAGATCC